>APFE031404410.1:0-67675 GCA_000404065.3 Pinus taeda | reverse complement strand
GAGAAGGAGCTAATCCCTTGATAGGAGGAGCTATCCCTTTGAAGGAGGGCTTTATCCCTTTGAAGGAGGACCTAGTAGCTTCCCTCCATTGCACTATAAATTAAGGCATTGGGCCAGTTGCTAGAGAGGTTAGAAGCTAAACATTTTGAGGGTAAATGCTGATGGAATTGGGAATTCCTAGTTAAACTTGAGAGGAGAGATCACATACCTTTTGGTTTCATTGGGAAGTGAGTGAAACTTGTCAAAGTAGAGGAGACTTCTTGTCGGACCCTGGGAGGAGCTTGTACAGCATCAAGGCACAGGTTGTAAAGTTCTTCTTCCATTTGAATTAATACAATCAGATTCATTTTTCTCAACAAATTGTCTTATGTGGTTTGTTTCATAATCTCCTTGATCATTATGATGAATATGCTTTATGATATTGGCTTTTCAGGTGCTATTTAATTTGGTTTGCTTGTTTGTATTTGCAGAATTACACTTCAAGGAAGCTCATTTGGAGCAAGGGAGCGAGGCTTCTACAAACTTGCATTGGACCCAAGGTAGGCCTAAAACACTTGTTTGCCTTTGTTTTACTTGCATATTTAGGGAAAGATAGTTTTTGATTGGCTTGCTTGTCACTAGATATCAGTAGATACTAGGAAGGTCGATCTTGTCCGCAACCTCGACTCATTCCGCGTGACACCCCTTATTATATTGTTGTGCCCATGTAGTCCCCATATTGTTATTATTGTGTCCTTACATTATTATTGTTATTTCAGCTCTAATTATATTATGACCCCTTAGACTCCTATATATAGAAAGGAGGTCTTGTCAGTTGTATCATCTAAGAATGGTTCATTTGTGTAATGTAAAAGAGGTTGCCCCCTCGAAGAGGCTATTTCTAAGGCGTTGATCTATCTTTTTTATTTTTTTGTGAGCTGGTTTCATAACAAAGACGAAGTGTGGATCCAAAAAATATTGCAAAGTCGGGAGAAGTCCAATGATGCTGCATCCAAAGACTTCAATTAGTAGGAATGAGTATATGAACTCTGATTTCCTAGGAGTCTAAGTGCAAAGGCTTTTGGATGGTTGTTTGACCTACAAGAGGAAGATAAGTGCAAAATAAACTAAAGGCTACGAGAAGTATGGAAATTACCATATGCATTGCAGTGCCATAGAGAAAAAGTAAGAGCAACTCCCTTAAAATGGTAGTTGCCCAACAAGTGATGTCGATTTTTGCTAAGACGGAGTGTCGAGGAGCATAACAATAGAGAACAACAATTGAAGCTATCACAGGTCACCAATGGCGAGATAGACAAGTTGTGCTAGCCACCATTTATTGTGAAGTTGAGCTCGATTTGGGCGAAAATGCGAGAAGCATAGCCAAAATCACCATTGGCTAGGACTTCACAGAGGAGGAGTCCCAAATGATAGATTTTTACAGGGAATACAATTAAGATCTAAGTGCATGGTGCTTAGAGTATTATTGTTTTGAATGATGATTGACATGTAACTGGATTGAAACATTCATATTTGCCACAGGGGTGTTCTTCCATGTCCCTTGGTCCTTTGGCTAGGTGGGACATCGACAACTCATGCAACCCACTCCCCCACGTTTCAAAAAAAACCCATTCCAAAGTATTCTAATTTCAAACTTATTTTAATAACATTTTTTGTTTTTTACTTTATTACATTAAAACTATTAATATATTGTTATTTTAAAGTGCATCTCGTGTGAACCATGAAATAATATCTTTAATATATTGTTATTTTAAAATGCATTTTGTGTGAACCATCAAATAATATATTTAATTATATAAAATAAGATATCATTTAAAAAAATATAATATATAATTTGTATAGTTATAAAGTTTTTTATTTATTTATTCAATTTTCATATCTTATATATATATTATATTATATATATTTCTTAAATTTTATTTAAATAATTATATATTTTCCTAATTTTTATTTAAATAATTATTTTTTAGCTTATAGATAGGAAGAAAAAAAAATTAAAAAAAATTAAAAATATATAATTTAAATATTATATACTATATTTTTTAATAAAAAATATAAACATTTTATTGTATATCTTAAATATCATAAAAGAAAATGAAACACCAATTAAAAAAATGTACAATTCAATAAAGGTAATTGAAACTGTTAATGGTTGAAATACATCAAAATGTCAATGAAATGACGTATTTCATTTAAAAAGGAAAGAAGAAAATCACTGTAATTTATTGAACATCTTTATTGAACCTGTTTATAGCTTTATATTGTTTGAATGTGAAACTTTCAAATTTCACATTATAAACATTTTGGTATTTGCTAGTGCAAATTACAGAACAAAGATTTAAGTTCACAATAACCTGTATGATTCAGAGCATTTCTACTAACAGTGCTGTTATATTGTTTGAATGTGAAATTGAACATGTTTATAACTTAAACAATTCAAATTCCAAACTTTTTGGTATTTTCTGGTGCAAATTACAGAACAAAGATTTAAGTTCACAATAACCTGTATGATTCAGAGCATTTTTACTAACAGTGCTGCTATAAAGAGATATCACAACGTTGAAAATGTCCGTTACAGGGCTTCGTTTCGCTGCGGTTCACAGACTGCAATGACCATTCTGGGGCCACCGGTGAACATTATAATAATGAAGTACTCTGATCGCAATATTTGCTTTTGACCTTTCATCTTCAAGCGTCTGTTTCTTCCAGCGGTGTCGCAGCGGCTGCCCTACCCCAACACCTCGCCTGTATTTCTTCCGTTCTTGCCGCAGGTACTTCCATATTCCTCCACCCAGTAACTGCAGTTTCCCATAATGCTTCGTAGTCAGCACCCTCAACCACCTCAGATGTTGCAGACTTGCATGTTCTTCTAGCTCACAGCAGTCTTTCACGTTAAGCATTCTAAGTTTTGTCAACGGCGCCAGCCCCCCTATGCTCTGCAGTTTCCGACACCCACCAGCACTAAGTTTCCTCAATGATCTCAAATGTTCCAGACCTGGAAGTTCTTTTAACTCGCAGCAGTTCGCCACGTTTAGCACTTCAAGTCCTGTCAACTGCTCCAACCCCTCTATGCTCTGCAGCTTCCCACAGCCACTCGCATTAAGATTCCTCAACCACTTCAGATGTTTGAGACCACATGGAATTTCTTTTAACTCACTGCAGTTTGCCACGTTTAGTTCTTGAAGTCGTGTCAGCTGCGCCAAGCACTCTATCTTCTGGAGTTTCCCACAGCCACTGGCATCAAGCTTCCGCAACGACTTCAGATGTTTGAGGCCATCTGGGATTTCTTCTAACTCACTGCAGTTTGCCACGTTTAGGTCTCCAAGTCCTGTCAGCTGGGCCAACCCCTCTATGCTCTGCAATTTCCCACAGCCACTCGCATCAAACTTCCACAACGACTTCAGATGTTCGAGACCACCTGGGATTTCCTTTAACTCACAGCAGTTTGCCAAGTTTAGCTCTGCAAGTACTGTCAGCTGCGCCAACCCCTCTATGCTATGCAATTTCCCACAGCCACTCGCATCAAACTTCCACAACGACTTCAGATGTTCGAGACCACCTGGGATTTCCTTTAACTCACAGCAGTTTGCCAAGTTTAGCTCTGCAAGTACTGTCAGCTGCGCCAACCCCTCTATGCTCTGCAATTTCCCACAGCCACTCGCATCAAACTTCCGCAACGACTTCAGATGTTCAAGACCACCTGGGATTTCCTGTAACTCACAGCAGTTTGCCACGTTTAATTCTTGAAGTCCTGTCAGCTGCGCTAACCCCTCTATGCTCTGCAGTTTCCCACAGCCACTCGCATCAAACTTCCGCAACGACTTCAGATGTTCAAGACCACCTGGGATTTCCTGTAACTCACAGCAGTTTGCCACGTTTAATTCTTGAAGTCCTGTCAGCTGCGCTAACCCCTCTATGCTCTGCAGTTTTCCAGATCCGCTGGCATTAAGCTTCCTCAACTGCGTCAGGTGTTGGAGAGCACCTGGGATTTCCTTTAACTCACAACAGTTTGCCAAGTTTAGCTCTTCAAGTCCTGTCAGGTGCGCTAACCCCTCTATGCTCTGCAGTTTTCCAGATCCGCTGGCATTAAGCTTACTCAACTGCGTCATATGTTGGAGAGCACCTGGGATTTCCTTTAACTCACAGCAGTTTGCCAAGTTTAGCTCTTCCAGTCCTGTCAGATGCGCTAACCCCTCTATGCTCTGCAATTTACCACAGCCACTGGCATTAACCCTCCTCAACGATGTCAAATGTTCAAGACCACCTGGCATTTCTTTTAACTCACTGCATTTTGCCACGTTTAGTTCTTGAAGTCCTGTCAGCTGCACCAAGCCCTCTACGCTCTGCAATTTCCCACAGCCACTGGCATTAAGCCTCCTCAATGATGTCAAATGTTCGAGACCCGGAATTTCTTCCAGCTCAGAGCAATCTTCCATGTCTAGCACATCCAGTTTTGGCAGCTGCGCCAACCCCACTATGCTACGCACTTTCCGACACCCACTGGCTTTAAGCTCCCTCAACAAAGTCAATTGTTCCAGACCTGGAAGTTCTTCTAATGAACAGCATTTTCCCGTGTTTAGCACTTGAAGTTCTGTCAACTGCGCCAACCCGTCTATTCTTTTCAGATAGTGGCAGTTAACCTTCAGCTCCTTCAGACGTACCAACGTTTCAAGACCTGGCAGCTCCTCAACTGTGTGGCATGCTACGAGTTGGAATTTCACGAGCCTTTCAAGACCACAAAGTCCTATTTTCCTCAATGTACAACACTCGCTCAACTCTAGCTCTGTAAGTGTTGCTGGCAATTCTACAACCTCCACCAAAAAATCACATCTAAGAATGCTGAGATGTTGAAGGTTTGGGCAAAGGCCTTCACAAAATGATAACGCTGAAATGTTTGTCCGGCACAGTCTTAAGTATTTTAGCCCAAACATGCAGTTGACAATGGAAGCGTCCACTTTATTCAGCACTATTCCCCCTTCAACTTTTCTGAGTGGCAGTTCACTCAACGGACACTCCTCTATTTCCAACCGCTGAAGACTGTTCAGCTCCACGAGGCATGGTGGTAAGTACTCTAAACCCGAATTCTTGATTTTCAACTCTCTCAGCTGGGTCAACAATGTAATGGAATCCGGCAAATGTTTCAACTGAATGCAACCAGAAAGCTCCAATTCCTGTAAGCTTTTTAAGTCACCGATGTTATCGGGCAGACGTTTCAATTGGCTTCCTAAATGCAGAACTTGCAAATCACTTAGCCCTCCGATAGCACTTGGCAATTCTTTTAAATTTGTACCAGATAAAAATAATTTTAGCAATGAGCTGTTATATGAGACTTGGGGAGGCCATACTTCAATTTTCGGACAATGTCGGAGGTCTAAGCATTCAAGGGAACTTATCTTTCCAAGAGTTTCAGGAAATATCTGCAACTTCCGACAATTGCGCAAAACCAAACGTTGCAGGTTCTGTAACTCCCCAAAGGAATCTGGGAACCTCTCTAATTCATAGGCTCTAGACAAGTCAATATGTCGGAGGTTCTTTAACCTCCCAAAGGAATCTGGAAGCTTCTTTAAGTCTAGGCACAAAGACAAGGCAATAGCTTGGAGGCTCTTTAACTCACCAAGGGAATCTGGAAGACTTTTTAAGTGAAGGCAATGAGACAAATCAATATGTTCGAGGTTTTTTAACTCACCAAGGGAATCTGGAAGACTTTTTAAGTTATGGCAATGAGACAAATCAATATGTTCGAGGTTCTTTAACTCTCCAAGGGAATCTGGAAGACTTTTTAAGTTATGGCAAAGAGACAAATCAATATGTTCGAGGTTCTTTAACTCACCAAGGGAATCTGGAAGCTTCTCTAGTTTTCCACAAAAATGGAGCTTAATACGTCGGAGATTAGTTAACTCGCCAAGGGAATCTGGAAGCTTTTCTAATTTACTGCAACCAGACAAGTCAATATGCTGGAGGTTCTTTAAATTCCCAAGGGAATCTGGAAGCTTTTCTAATTTACGGCAAGAAGACAAGTCAATATGCTGGAGGTTCTTTAAATTCCCAAGGGAATATTGAAGCCCCTTTAATGAAGTACAGTAGGAGAAATTAACCTGTTGGAGGTTCCTCAAGTTTTCAAAGGAATCTGGAAGATCTTTTAATGAATAACATTTGGAAAAATCAATCTGTCGGAGGTTACATAACTTCCCAAAGAAATTTGGAAGCATATTCAACTGGTCACTACCGGACAGGTCAATATGTTGGAGTTTCGTTAAATTGCCAAAACAATCCGGCAGCGACTTCATTGAACCGCAGTTGATTAAGCTCAGGTGCTCTAAAGACTGCAGATGGCAGAATTCATCTGGTAAAGTTTCCATATGAAGAGTAGAAAATTCAGATTTAAGGACAATTTTTTCGAGTTGTTTCAACTTACCTATGGACTTTGGAAGTTCTAAAAGGTGAGAGTCAATAATACTCAACTCCCTCAAGTATAAAGGTACCTGCAATGTTCACAAATTTTCCAAAAGTGAGTTGGGGCCGTGGATGTCAATTGTAAACGTGGTGGTCTACCAAGATGGAATATATCCAAAAGCCATTTCACAATGGAAGAACAAGCTCGATTAAATAATTACTATATATACCTGAATATTATGATCTTCCCACGGTGTTTTCAATGTTGCCGACCTGCACACTTGCAGAACCCTTAAACGCTCGATTGGAATCCAGGGAGGGAGGGAAGAATAAGGACATCTATCCCATCTGAGCCATATGAGATGTGACCGTGCAGCCTTGAATATGCTTTCTTCCAAACAATCCCCTTCAACTCTAAGCAGCTTCAACCCGCGCATACCACGGAAAAGATCGCCCAGCTCCGCACGGTTTTCCACCGGCGTTTCAACCATGTTAATTCCACGCACCTAAATTGTTGACTGGAAACTGTTAGAAACAATATTGACATCCTTGCAAAACCTAAGAATTACTATATTGAGACCACAACACTAATTTCAAAACCAATGTTAATGTTTCAAAATACGTACGATTAATTTCTCCGGCAGATTGTCAACAATGTTCTGCGTTATGCGGCAAAAACGATACGGGGAATTCTTCTCTCCGATATCTCTGCCCAGGTCTCGAAGATGGTCGTGCATTATTATATTATTTTTGCTGTCGACCTCAATGAGACACTTGTTCTGTAGATTCCAAAGACCCAGCCATCCATCCAAGTCCAGTCCCTTCCATATTTGAATGGCAGTATCCCTGTCTTCTCCTAGGAAGAAACATGCAATGTCTAGGAATATTTGCTTCTCGTCATCATCCAGGCTGTCGTAGCTGATTTTGAGTCTGCTTTGTATATCGTCGGGAAGCATATTTGAGATTTTGAGCAATTGGGCTGTCCAGACATTTAGATCGTTTCTTCCACGAAGAAACGCGCCAATCACTCTAAGAGATAACGGTAATCCACCGCACGCACCAACAAACTTACTAACCAGTACCTCAAATTCTGCCACTGGAAGAGGATGGCCAAAGGCATGCAAGCAGAAGAGTTCTTGGGAGTGTTGTTGATTGAGACACTCCAACTTATGAATGGCTGACTCATTGATATCATTGTTTATAAGAAGCTGCTTATCGCGAGACGTTACTAAAATTAAGCTACTAGGATGAAGGGCATCCTTAGCTGGTAAAAGTAATGCATCCAGCTGCGAAGAATGATCCACATTATCTAAAATAATGAGAGCTTGTTTGGATGACAGATTTCGTTTGAGATTTCCTTTACCTTCATCAGTGCTCCGTATTTGTTCATTCAATTGAGTCAAGTCCTTTATAAGGTCACTCTGTAAGGTAGTTAAAGACTTTTCTCTGATATCAAATAAAAAGCAAGATTGCCTGTAATTTGAGCTTTCACGGTTAAAGATTTCTTTAGCCAATGTGGTTTTGCCAATCCCTCCAAGCCCCACAATTCCTATAACTCTAGTTACCCCAATTTGCTGCTGCTTCAATAACTCTTCAAAATCTCTTACTTTTTGATCCAAACCTGTTGGATATCTGGACACCTCGAGTGGCGGCTTTTTAACCTTTGCCAATACCAATTTCACAACCTCATTTACTAGTCGCCACTCCACACTGAATTAATATTCACAAACAAAATTACTAATTAGCCGTAAGCAAAGCGTACATAAATAATTTGTCATATACATATCAAACTAGACAATATAAAAAGAGGAAAAGGAAGAGATGGAGTTGTCACCCATTATAAGCTCCTTCCAGGTCGAAACCGTCTATATTTGAAACATTAGAAAGAGCATTTCTCCATTTTTCAATGATGTCGGGGTCGTAACGCGGCTTCTTTTGATGCGTTTGGGAGTCGGTTGTTTTCTTTTGTTCGAGCTCGGTCAGAGCTTTAGCGTACACTCCGTCTTTGCCAAGTGTCCATCGAAGGTCAGCAGGGTTAACACCGCAGAATATTGGAATAATGGTGGACTGGCCCGACTGCATGGACTCCAACATAAGTAGTAGCTCATTGAGACACCACTCAGACTCTGCATATCGAGGAGAGAAAATTGCGATATGGATTGAGGCATCTCTTATAGCCGCAGCTATTTGAGAAGTGAAGAAGTCCCCCTTCTCCATTTCTTCCTTGTCCAGAAACACTTGCAATCCATGTACATCATGAAGGCGATTGTAGAGATGGGCGGCGATGGATAACTTGGTGTCCGGCCCGCGGTGGTTGATAAACACCTGGTAGGGAGCCTTGTTGCCAGACGAGTTGGAGGACGATGCCAAAGGATTTGCCATGGAATACACAATGAAAAGCAAAGATGAAATGTATGAGAGAGATTGGGATTAAAACCTGGATCAGATTGATCTCACAAGTGTGAAGAGCCTACCAGCCGCTTCCAAGTTACAACCAGGGTTTGGTAATCTTAATATTTTCAGATTCCTCGTCTGGTTGATCTGACAACTGCAGAGTGGCTACCAGCTGCTTCGAAGTTCCAGCGCGACTTTGGTATGTCTGTGTATCTCTCTCCCAATCTGTTAAGAGCAAAACTGCAACGATTTCGTTTTGTTTCAAAACAGAGCTCCGTCTCCTATTTCAAAACCCTAATTCAAAGGTAGAAAGAGGAGTTATAATGTGTCACGAAATACTACTCATCAAAGGAAGCGACTTGGGAACTTAGTGGGTGAAACAGGGAAGCATCTCGCCACTGACCACACCACATGGAGACAACTGATCAGGCGTTGAGTCGGATGGAGATAGCTTTTTCCCGATGGATGATTACTGTGTTATGGAAACAGTTCGTTGAGAGGGACATAAAGGTTGGAAAAAATATCATAATTATGGAAACAGTTCATTGAGAGGGACATAAAGTTTGGAAAAAAATATCATAATTATGGAAACAGTTAGTTGAGAGGGACATAAAGTTTGGAAAGAGGACGTTTCAATTATAATTTTAATATTATTTCCTTAAAACTACTTTAAAAATAGACATTTAACAATTATAATGAAGTCGTTTGAATCCTTAGATGGAAAATGTCCAAAAGTTTTATGAATGACGAATTTAATGGGTGAATAAGGTTAATTTTGGATAATTATATTTAATTATAATTTATTAGGTTTTATTGTAATTATTTATAATTAATTATATTACTTAAAGAATTAATGGGTTAATGAGTAAGATATATGAATTTGTTAGTTGATTAATGGTGAGACTTAGTGTGAGTTAGTGATTAATGGTTACACTGTGTGTTGGTTAATAAGTTAATGGTAAAGGGATTAATGGATTAGTAATTTGGGTTATTTTGGTATATTGATTTAAGGGGTAATGGCTTAGATGTTAAAGGGTTTATAGTAAAGAATTGAAGTTAATATTTTAGGGGTTCATGTTTAACTTAGGTTTACAAAGTTAATTTCTTAGAGGCTGGAAGATGACTAGATAAAATTAATAAATTAAAGCGTTAAGTGTTAATGAATAAACTAGGAGAGGGCTAATAAAATAATAGGTTCACATAATAGCATCAATATTCTTGAATTCCATTTTCCAAAACATTAAAATCTCTATATATAATGTTCACTTTGTGAATAGTGTAGAGCTCATTTTGAACTTAATGATGATTAACAATAAAATATTGATAACTAAATAGTTAAAAACAATGAACAAACATCATTTTGTTTTAAATCAATAAAACCAAGATAAGAGCTCTCTGAAATGTAAGAATTAATAGATGGTTAATGCCCTCATTTCTATTGCTTGAAATTTTTTGGTAAAACCTTTTGATTTTCAAAGTTTCATGAATTGTATTTAATAAAACAAAATAGTTACAAAATCCATATTTCCTTGATCATAAACCCCTAAATATAGAAACACATTGTAGAGGATTAGTGAAACTCTTCTTCATTTTGTTTTTTTAAATCAAAATGCAACAACAATTTTTTTGGTGAAACTATTGTTTGTTGTTGTTTAAAGTGTGTTTTTAAATACATAAATGGATTTAGTGCATGAGAAAACCCTAAATAACTCAAATTATGTAGATTTCACAACTAAAATTTGTGATTCAACAAATTCTTGTTGTATTTTAAGTAAAATTGACAAATTATATACCAAAAAAAAAAAAACTTAAAAAATTTAAAATATGATCACTTTAAAATAGTAATTACAAAAATGAACTATTTTTTTTGCCATATAAAAAAAGCATATACTTGTTATTCAGGTGAATTAAGTACACATAGAGAGGTTTAGCAATGGATTTTTTAATAAAAGTATTGATGTACACATAGAGAGGTTTAGGTTGACCTACTGCCTAGCGAGTATGTCAATGGATTTTTTAGACAACTGATCAACTAGGCAATTGTGTTCTCTATGAATATGGAAAAATCTAAGTTCCTTGAAAAATTCCCGCAACTACATAATCTTCAATTTCCACGGTGACAAAATTAAGTTGTTTAAAGAACTAATACCATTTAGCCAACCAATGGCCACTCAAGAGTTGTCAAATACCAGAAATATTTTCACGTTTCTTTATGAGATGAAAAATAATGTGAACCACAATCCCACAAGCTTTGCTTTGTTCTTTGTTTGCGTGCCCAATTCTAAACTAAAGGAAAACGGGTGATCAAACTTCAAATAAAAGAGGATGTTTTCTCCACATTTGTTAAGGTCTCTATTCTTGGCCTCGTCAAAGAAGGCTCGGTGTAACTCTTTGGAAATCAATGGGCCAATAGGAACCCATGTAGGTTTAATGCACCTCTCCTCTTTAAGCTCAAAAAAATAGTGTTTGATTTTGCAGATCACCTAGCTAGGAATATTGGCTTCGTGTTCCTCGAATATGATCATATTCCTGGAAAGCCAATTTTTCCACATAACAAGACAAGGTAGAAAAGTAAAGGGAGCAAGTAAAGGCATTGTCAACCAATCAAATATCCACTCAATAAGAGTTTGACCCTCCCATAATTTGGGACATGCCAATTCAAATTGACCAACCCACCAAATAGAGAGGGAAAAGTCACATTTGGAAAAAAATGATCCACAATCTCTAAATCCTTTTAACATAGTGTGCACCAAATTGGAGCTACCCAACCTCATTTCTACAAGCTTTTATGTGTTAAAATAATTTTATGGAGTGCCAACCAAAAAACCAATCAATTTTTAAGAGGAAATTCCCATTTCCATATTACATTGTACTACCAAAAATGGCTTGTCCCCTACTCATGTTCATTTGCTACTTCATAAGCTACTTTGGTCATGACCGCTCTATTTAGTTTATTTTTGGTACACAACAAGTGGTCTAAACCTCACCTTAGGGAAATGTCATTATGTGTTGAGGAGATAATGGTTGAAGACCATTCATTTGCTTGATTAATTGAGAGACCCATTACATGTGTTGTATACCACTTCTTTGAAGAATTGATGTCATCTAAATAGGCCACATTAGCAAGTGTGTTGATAACTCTAAACTTTAGAACTATCACAAGGATTAATGATAACCTCTTGACTCCATTCCCAACGATCCAAGGGTAAGATGTTACCAAGGCCTACAAGATGTTTGACCCCCATTTTCCTAATTTCGAATATGATCTTATCCATTCAGTACAAGATTGTTCCTTTAGTACTGGTCCCTCATAATTCTAACCCAGGGACTTGTATCAAACATACATCTCTAGAGGATATTTTGTTGCTAGGCCTTTAACAAAGGATAAAATACTCCTTATTCCCTAGCCTCTAATCTTCTTCGGCTCAGCTAATGATTTCCATCTTGCTAAAGAATCTAGTTTTACTTCTACCTTTCCATAGGAAGGAGAAGCAAAACCTTTAGATTTTCTCCATAATAGATTTGGGTACACTAGCCAGTGCTAACTAGTAAACTAGTATTCCTAACTAGGATAAGTCAATTTCCTAGAGTGAGCCAACAAGTTCACTAGTGAGTAATCCTACATTCAACCTTATTAGCTAACCATAGTGAATATGTGATTCTATAATTGTTAGCTTTTAGTTGATAATATAAGTATTTCAATCCAACTTCCAAAGAGGAAAATGAAAAGGAAATAAATGTTTAAGATCCATCAAAAGGTGATCTAAAATTCCATTATAATAGAAAAAGGAATTTTTGTTACTTATTTCCATTCATGATGCTTCAAAGTAGAGATTTAGGGAATGTCAAATGGTCCTTAACTCCCCTAAGGATCCATGTCCAAAAATAAGGACATCATCAAAAATCACAAGTTGTATTAGTTTGATTAGAGAAGCAAATTGAATACATTTTTGTTGACCAATCCTTATAGCTTCATTTAATTGGATATTCAATCCCTTCTCTACTAGTAGAAACAATAAAGGAGATAGTGGGCATCTTTGTCTGACTCCCCCATTGCCTTGAAGAACTTTGTCATTGAACCATTCACTAGAAAAACAAAGTTGGCAAAGGTAACACAAGCCATAATCCAATTAGTCACTCTGAATGAAAGGCTAATTTATAAAAGGATAAAACTCAAAAATATCTAGTTGACCCTGTCGTACAACTTGACTAGATCTAGTTTCAAGACCAAACCCAACAAATTATTTTCTTTCATACTATGAAGTCTCTCTTGTGTGGTTATGATGTAATCAAGGATCTATCCATTGAATATGAACCCAAATTGTTCTTGTGATACCTTGTGACAATAATTCTCTTAATTTTTCGGTGATAATTTTAGCCTAAAGTTTATAGAGGAAGTTGCATAATGAGATGGGTGGAAAGTCTCAAAACTCCCTAGATTTGATGTTTTAGGAATTAATGTGATGAAAATTGTATTTAGAGCACGTGTTACTCTTCCCATTACTCTAATACCTTCCATGACCCTTATTATGTCCTTACCCAAGAGATTGAAAAAGGTCAAATAAAATTCAACTATCCAATCATCGGGGTTTGAGCTTATGTCTTTCTTTGCCTTCATTAGTGCCCCAAGGGCTTCTTTCTCAGTGACTATATCATTTAATTTCAAATTATCCCTATCATCGAACATCTACGGTCACAGAGGAGAGGAACCGATTCACTGTTGAATTAGGTCTACTAGGATCGAAAGTACTCCATGTGGATTGTAGCAAAGTTGTATGGCAAGTTATCATGTAACCAATGGGGATTAATATTGAATGGTGATATCTTCTTTTTTGAAGGTTGAATCAATTGTCGGAAGATAGTGGATTGGTTCAAGGGATCCAACCTTGCATCCCTTATCCAACTTCTATATGGCCCAATAGATGACAACAAATTTTCAGCTACAAGGTATTGATCTAGTCTTTTTGAAATATCCTTGTTCCACGCCCTCTTATTTCTCCATATCAAGTTGAAAGTTATAACTTATATTCCTAGTAAAGTGTGTGTGTGTAAGAAAAAAGTTAATTATTAACCATGAAAAATCATTATTACTCATTGACCTATCTTATCTAATATGTGGCCGAACATTATGATATCACCCTCCGCAATAATAAAGACATTTAAGTACTTGAACATTATAACCATAATCAATTTTTAAGTCATACATTAATATGGCCCTCACGTAATAAAATATTACATATTAATATGTTCATTTATTATTTTATTTTTTATTGATAAAATAACTTATTTTGTTTATCTAGATAGATAATATGTTTTAAATTATTTTTTATTTTTATTATATTAATCTTAATAGAATAAAAAAAACATTAACATCATTTAAATATTCATATTAATATATAAAATACGTAGTCTAACTAATAGATGAAATTATGTTTTTAGGGTTTTTTTTTTATTCGCCTAAAATTTTATAGATTTTTTTAATAATCATAAGTTGTTTAATTTGCAAAGTTTAGGTGTCTGAGGGGTTTTTTATGGTGCTAAATCCATTTACATATTCAAAAGTGCATTTTAAACAACAAGAAATCACAATCTCTTTAGAAATTGTATTGTCATTCCGACCAAAGGAACCATTCAATCTCTAAACTAAACCTATAAAATTATTCTATTTAGAATCAAGATAAAATCTTCATAATAGTTCTTTTTAAAATCAATAATTTAATATTTTATTAATATTTTCTCTGATAAACTATTATATATTTTTTGTTACATTGTTCTATTAATTGTCCATCTAAGGATTTTGATAGACCATGGATTTCACAAACACGAAAGGGGAAACTGTCATGGATTTGTCAAACTCAAAAGAGTCACCTGACTTGGGGACCGTCTTTAGAGTGAATTGTTTTCCTGTCTTTCTCAAAACCTTGGTCCAACCTACAAGAGGTGGGTCAACCAAAGTAATTTGCAGATTATTGATGAGAGCTGAAGGAAATTCCTTGTCAATGTCAAGAAATGTTGATTCATGACCATGCTTCAACATACCCAAAAAGACATCTTTATTTATCAACTTCCTATTTGCAAGGGGAACTGCAATCCCTATTGAATCCTCATAAGGTTGATGAGTAGTGACAGTATGACCTTGGTCTTGCAAAATCATATAATCATCAACGCCCTTATCCTCTTGATCATAAATAGTAGAAGTCTCCCTCTATAGCAAGGATGGTCACAAGATTTATAACTTTTGGATTTACAAGTTTTGTTGCGTCGCTTCTTTATGGAGTTTGACAGAGTGCAAGAGTTTTATAAATTTCTAGTTTGAAGACAAATACGACACCGAGATGTAGTTAGCTCGTAATTCAGAGATTGGGTCCAATGGTAATCATCAATTATTAAATTTATTTGACCAGAAAATACTTTTCTAATGTCAATTTCCACACATATTCTTCCATAGGGGTACAACCCATATTACCCTCGATAGGTATCTATGGTAAGATAATGAGCCAAGGAATTACCTTTGCTCTAAAAAATCAAAAAGTGTGATAAATGGGTAGGAAAATTAGGAAGTCGAACCCAGATTAGAAGCTTGGTAATGACTACTATAGAGGGATCAAAATCCAAAAACCACAGGGTTATGAACAAAATGACTTTACCCCAAAACCAAGCCCCACTAGTTAGGGCCTTCGGTAATCTTTCGATTCATCAAACAACACAAGAAACCCTTAGAGAAAAATATGACCTTCCACTTCTTAGTCTAGGACACATGAATCCACTTATAAAAGTTCATTGAATGTGGCCATAAGTCATTGAAGCGGAAAACGAGACCTGACTAAGTGTAGAGCTTAAGGTATTCCTCTAGATTTCGATGTGAAATTTCAACAGAGGGCACATCCTTAGCCTTGTCCACCTGGAACAACTTAGGTGGTGCCTAGGGCTGTTAAGAGTTGGGTCTTGTCTTGAGGGAATCCTTGAAGGACAAAGGATTTCAATTTGAATATGCCCCACCACCCTTGGCCCCACCATTCACGCATGTAACTAGAGATATAGAGGCATGCTTCTTGATGCCATAATATCTAAGTACCTAATCCATCTTAAGTTTCCTTCCTTTGTAAAGAAGCCTCAATGAACCGACCATAATTCTTGTTAACTCTTTAATATTGGTTGCAAGCATGAATACACCACAAAATTCATTGACCATGATGTAGAGGGATTCTCCAGATGGAGATCTAAAAAATATTGGGAATTTTTTGAGATAACTATCCCAAATTCCTTTCTCATCAGACTAGTGATTTTTTTCACTACAAGGAAAAGAAACTCTAGCAGAGGTTTTTGTGGAAGCCCTTATAAAAATAGCCTAAAAATATGTTTGTAGTGGAGGTCACTGGCAAAGATTAGTGGGCGGATGTTTTAGAAGAGGTTTTTGATGGTGCATCTATGATACCCAAGTTCACCAGTGTGTTATATAATCATATGCACCGATGCTTAATAGAATATGGTGCAGCGTGACAGACCTTTTTTAATAGAAAATAAAAATGTAACGATGCGCTAAGTACATAATGCACACAAGTGCATACAATACTCGATAACACTAAAAAGGGTTGAATTTAAAAAAATGTAGGTCGTAAAATTCATTTTTCCCTGTTTGGTGCTATACTCTCACAATGCCCCGGTGCTAAACAAGTACATGAACACCCCTAGTGAGTAACCAATATAGAGCACTGATGCTTAATAGAAAGTGGTGCACCATTGCATGGTTATTTTTTATACAAATAAAAAACAATGGTGCACTACCTATATAAGTCTCACCATTGTGTATACTACTTGATAACACCAGACAAAGATTAAATTGAAGAAATAACAGTCGTAAATTCATTTTCACCATTTCAGGGCTATACTGAAATGATGCATCGATGATTTTAATGTATTTAAATGCACTAGTGCATAAACAATAAGGTGCACCCTGATATGGCTTTAATTTAAGAAAATAGTGGTGCGATTAAGAATGTACACGCACCAATGTGGTTACCTTAACACACCAGAGTAGGGTTAAATAACGAAAATACACAAATCGTAAAAATTCATTTTTACCATTTGTAGTGTTGTAGAGCTCTAAATCACCAATGCTACTCCTGTCTTTGTCAAACTCCCTACCATCGATGCTTCCATTTCTTTCCATCCTTTTGTATATTGGTCAGTGCATTACTTTCAAATTTTCTCAAATAGTGCTCGAATTTGTTTTTTTCATTTACGTGGTAACCATGCCTCCCTCACAAGAAAATGTCTAGGCAATATCCATGTTTCTCTTTAATTTAACTTTTTAGTGGAGAAGAATTAAAAATTAGGTTAAAAAATCCATTAATTTTTTTTTCATATGCGATGTGTTCGACTAGTTCAACTTGCACTAATGGCGGTACACCCTATAAATTTATAGTGTGCACCACAAATTAATTCATTTCATTAACACATGATAGTTGTGTGGTGCATTTGTTAAATTGGTACACACTAAGAAAGTTATAATCTTTACCATGGTGAGTTTGGTAAAATTTACTTCCTAATGCATTTGTTTTTTATTAAATGCAATGCATCCATAAATATTAAAAATATATAAATCAATGCATTCATTAACCTGAACGTTTCATTTCGGTGTGAAAAGGTTATGAATATGCATTGATGTGAATTGTGTGCCAATGCACCACGTCGATAAATAAAATAATCAATGTTTACCAGTGCGTCAAGTAGCTATACACATTATTGTCGGTGCTTTATTGGGTTTGTGGTGCACCCGTGTGAATTGTGTGTCGATGCACCACGTTAATAAATATAAATAATCAATGTTTAAGTTGTGCACTAAGTAGTTGTACGCACCATTGATGGTGATTTATTGGGTTTATGGTGGACAGTGTACTATGAGGAGGCTACCTCCCCTAAGGGTCACTTTTGCTTGTTGGCACAGATGATCTGTTGATGGGATATCCACCAAGAAGATTTTTTTGTCGGTCCTAATATGCAGTATGGGCCCACTGAAGAGGACATACATTTTATCATTGCCCTATCCAGGAGAGGGGAGGATTTTCCCTAGTTCCCTTATGTCCCCTATGGTGTTGTAGCAGAGAGTCAGCTTGTCTACTCTCAGAGATATCTTGGGGATCATGTAGTGTGTGCAACATCTTTTTAGGTGTCTAGTGGAAAACTATGAATCACATCTTTTGGTGGAGAGGAGGTTAAGTGCCTCTCACTATTATTCAGTACCTTTTCGCACTATACTAGTGATGGGAAACACAATAGTTTCCCTCTTTCATATTATGATGATTCTTTGGTGCAAAGGCCATGATGTATAAGAGGGTCTTCCATTTTTTTGCGAAAATTTTGTATGGATTTAGATAGATATCATGCTATGATACATAGGAGGGCGAACTTCCCTTTCGCATCAGAACTTTTTTGTTTATTTTTTGAGAGGTTTCCGAAGGTGAGGCCTACTTTTCACCATCACCCTTGTAGGTTGATGACTAAGGTGTCGATGCACATGCTGGGCAAGATGATGCCCAAGAGGGGCTTACCAGAGTATCTGACTAGGATTTATCCTGAGGCACTGGGGCTACTAGGCAGTGTAGATGACTACATGCTTTTCTTGGTGTCATGTCCTTACGCGGAGATGGAATGGCGACAGTTTCCCAACATCCTCTTCACACCAGATGAGCCTGCAGATGATAGAGTAATATTAGTGTTTTATTTAGGTTAATCTAGTTTCATTTTATTGTCTTAATTAATTATAATAAAATTTATTCTCTCACTTTCTTTAACTATTTTTATTAAAATGTTTAATGAAATTGTCTAATTATTTTTGTATACTGTAGATTTTGTAGAAATTGATAGTTTCAATGGGGAGATGCCTCCTACCCCACCAGAGGGAGATGCGGAGATAGTCGAGGTCACGGAGGGTGAGGCACGTCGTCAGATGCAGAAGGGGCTGAGCATGCGAGCACATAGGGTTGGTGTTAGATTCAAGATGGAGTAATGTGACTAAATCTCTAGAATTTCGGTTGAGGAGGGAGTCTACCCTAAAAGGGCTCGAGACATCAGGGTAGATCCTAGGATCTTGGAGCTCTTTACACACTGTCTCCATGATATGATGTGTCTTAAGCATCATATCATCAGAGATTCCAAGCTACTCGCGGTGAGGAGGGATGAGCATGTAAAAAATACAAATGAGTCTTCACCCAATACTGCCCCATCAGATCATGATGATGAGGGTGATAATCCTTATAATGATCAATGTGGTTCTCTTGATGGTGATGCCTCAGATACATAGTATTCCCCCAGACGTACTACCCCGTTGGATCATGATCATGGTGCCAATGATCCTTCTATTAGTACTCCACCTCTTCAGCATTCACCTCATGATCACCCACTACCTCACTTTTCTAATCCTCATAGAGCAGACCAACCACCTTCTCCTCCACCTCATAGTTCACCTGTTGAGGCAGTTGACCATCTATCGTCTTTTGCTACAGACCATACTACCAATACTATTGTTGTATCATATATTTCACTTGATCATGAATTTATTTGACATATATATATATATATATAGTTCATATTTATATACTTAATTTATATGTTGGTGTTGATGTGTATATTGTTTGGTCATGTTAGATATGTTTATTTAATGTGCTTTCAAATAGATGTGAATGTGATAGCAATTATTTGACATGAGATGTATATTTTAGGATGTGTGTGGTGATGATGTTAGATTACAATGCTTGTGCCTTGTTATAAGTGATTACGATGATGATGCCCTGTTAGATTATTAGATTTATGTGTTAGCTAATGATGTTTATATGTGTTAGAGGTGTATATAATTAGATGATGTTAGCAAAATTGAATGTGTATTTTAGATAATGTTTATGTATTTTAGATGGTTATCATCATCATGATGTTTGTTTTTATGAAATGATATTTATTATAAATTATGTATTGGTGAATTTCTATCAAAATTATATATAAGAAATTACATGAAAAATGACTTATTTAAAAAAAATGCAAAGATATTTTAATAAATTACAATGATTAATATGGTTGAAACTATAATTGTAGAATTACCATAAATATTTTTCTATTTCTTATATGGTTCATAAATATTCATTATAGCCTAATTAGTAAACTATTTTAATACTCACAATGAAAAAATAATTAAAGGTAAAATAATTTAATTAGTTCTTATAAGACGAAAATGTGTACTCATCATTCAATATTTAATTTAATAAATGGTCAAAAATACAATTTAAACAATGAAAAAATTTACCATGGTCTATATTATAGAGTTAGAAAGCCACTATAGATCCATCTTAATCACAGACTTGTAAGCACTAAAAGAGATTAAATTTTTAGACATGTACACATTTATCTTAGTTTTATATTCTAAAAAGAGATTTTCATATAATGTGATTCGATCCCTTTCGTCTCTTGTAGATCCATTTTTTTTAGATGGATCTATTTTGGTTTATAAAATTCAATCTATTGTTTGAATTTTAAAAAATGTCATAATTTATTATAATTAATTTACATTTAATATAACTTAAAGAATCTATATTAATAAATTTTAATTTATCACTAAATTTATGAGAGTTTCAAGAAATTTAAATTTAATATTTATAGCAACTCTTACCAATTTCAATAAGAAATTTCTCTCTATAGAAGAGGAAGAAATGTAAAATAATCTTGTGAAGTTACTTATAGTTGGGGATTTAATCTATTGGAATTTCTTCCTTAAAGAGGCAAGTGACTTTTTTCTAGTAATATAGATATAACATGTTGGTGCTAATTTGGTTTTTTATTTGCTACTGTGGTTTAGATTTGTATTTTTTAATAACAAATACGAGTTAAATAATAAAAAAAATCATATTATATTATATTTAACTTGTTGACAAATAATATATTTCATCAATTCTTAATGAAGAACTCAAGAAATATTATTTTTTCCACATTATACTTATTAGGAGATAGTCACTAAAATTCGTGTTTTCACATTTCTGATACCTAATACATCATGTTTACAATGATATCGACATGTCTACTTTAAATAAGTTACCTATAAATACATAAAAAAAAATTATTTATTTTACGTAATCTAAATAGGAAAGAAAAATGCATCACAATGTCTATTAGAAAGTCAAACAAATGTCTCTTTATGACCATCACACTATTTATCATTGAATTCTTAGCCATACATTTTTTTAATTCAACTTTTATTTATAATTGTCATTCAAAAGAAAAGTCAAAACTCTTCCATTATCCATGAAGAAACAATTAAAACCTCTCATTCATCCATGTAAGCCCATTTGTTTCTCTTCTATATGGTCCATAAAAAGATGTAATCAACATTTTACACATGCCCATAAGATCTCCTTTTAGTTTACATAATCTTGCAAGAACTGAAATTTAAATATAGTAAATGTGAGTTTACCTCTCATGTCAAGAATTTAATCTTACATATTAATATACGATATTTTCATTGTTAAAGTCCTCATAGATTTATCACTACATGATTTATATTGGTTTTGATATAAAGCTGAAGAAAAAACATGTGAAATGATTAATAACCAATAAGTATCTAACATCTAATTATACATTCCTTCTCTTTAATTCCTTCATCTCAACCATTTTATGTCAAGTAGGGAAGAATTGATTTATTTTATCGAAATCATGGAGTGCTCTTGTAAATCTTTCTAGAATAAATCTTCAACGTTATTTACAAATTCCCTATTTTCTTATTTTTAATTAGGATATTCTTCTCATTTTCCTATTTGAGAAGGATTGCCACCTTGAATCCTTATTATCATATATATTGTACACAATGTTTTAAACATTTATATTTATGGAAATATGTTGCATAGTGAAAATAAGGGAGGTTATTTTACTATATTGAAAAAAATTGATGATGGTTGTAGTGGGAGTTTTAGTACACATATATAACATAGATATGATTTTCCTTCTCCATTTTCTATCACTTTGTGAGTTATTTTAGATTGATACTCACAATGTCATTTGAGAAAGGAGATAATGAGTATATTTAGATTGATATCTTAAAAAATATATTTATAAATAAGCATTCTTAATGGAGTGCTCACCTTTAGGATTAAAAATGGACTTTTATATTATTTAGAGTAGAAAATGTTTAATATTAGAAATATATGTTTGGGGTCACAAAAGTATAGCAAAAGAGTACAAAATTGATAACTCATGATTAGAATTACAATCTTTTGATCCACCCTGATATCTATCCAATGACTATAGAAGAAGTCTACTGTAAATTAGAATTAAACTATAATTACACAATTGGAAACAGTTTAATTTTTAAATTAGAAATTACACAATTGGAAATACTTAGTTTTAAGTGTAAAAATGTTTCCACTAGAAAAAAATGTGTAAAAATGTTTGTGAATCTTACCAATTACATAAAATGCCAAAAATATGAATAAAAAAATATAATTATCGAAATAAATAAAACTAAAACATACAACAATAGTATAAATGATGAAATAACACAAGTACATATCGCTCTCCATTGTCATCACCCTGATTATCTTCCTCACTTGGCATGATAAGACTATTGTTCTCAAAAATATGTTTTGATATAAGGTCATGTATTAAGATGAACCACCAATTCCTATCCAACACATCTGGATAAAAAACACCTGGTTGCAATGTTTAGGGAAAACATAAGGCTCCCTAGCTTCATGCCACATATTTTGAGAGTTGATAGATATTATCCTACTATAGTGATATTCCTTTACATTATTTTGATTAAAGGTGTCCCACCACTTGCACCTAAAAATAACACATTGGAATGAATGAAAGTCCACTTCAATGAAATCTTGTATCTTTCTGATATAACCTAACGTCCCCTATATTAGGTTTTGATTGCGGTGCCTAGCATGACTAGATTGGATGAACTCGACTTCTACTCTAAAGTATTATGTCATGCATCCATCATCAACATCCTTTGTGCAAAAATGATGTCCATGTGCCCATATATAGGAACAAATGCACCTATAAAAAGTGAAAAATTCACATTGTCACGTGTCAAATAATGCGAACATAATTAAAATAAAAATATAGATGTTACAATTCAAAAGTCATCCTCCTGATTAGTGCGTGGGTAATGACCAGATACACCCTATTTCTCTCTAACTTGATCAACAACCCAACTATTAAGGCATGCCATTGGTATATTTTCTTTTAAATGATCAGGATAAGGAATGCTTCTACCATTCAACCATCTAAATTATTTCCTGTCACTATCCCATTTCTTCCTCTTATGTTCATACAATATGACCCGCGATTGTGTTGCTTCCGAATTGTAAAGAATGAATTTGTTGATGGCTTCAATTTCTGAATTCATTGATGAAATCAAACCAACATATGTAGTACGTATGAGATCAAAATATGCATTATGAATTTTAGTGTGAATATTTACTATGTAGAAATTTTCTTGTGATGTCACCATCGTGCAAAATACTCTAGCTCGACAATTGTTGAAACACCTCCTTGAATTCCTCATCCTATGAACATTCCTCTCTATATGCATCATGGGTGAATGGATCCATGTGCATCAAAGTTCCTAAAAATAAGATATTTTATGCGAGTGGCCTTGAAAGCACGTCAACCATCTTGTTTGTACTACCCTTCATGTACTTGATCACTAAATGGAACTATGGTAAAAATCCCAACCGCTTGTAATGTATTTTTAGTTGTAGCTTACTCTAGTCCTAAAGATACAATAGTAATAATAATATGTGTGGATTAATACATCCTTCCCCACTAGATATTTCTTCCACATCTTCACAACTTTCACCAGAGCATAGAGCTCATTTTCATAGGTAGGGTAGTTAAGAATTGCCCCTTGAAATTATTCAAAATGGTAACATAAATTACTTCCTCCCTACATCAATTCTACTCCCATAACACACCCACTTGTATATGTATTCACTCTTAAGGGATGCTACAAGTTTTGTAATTCCAGAACTGGTGGTGGATTGATATTCTTATTTAACTCCTTAAAGGCCCTCTAATGACCCTTTACCTCCTGGAAACTATTAGCAATTGTTTTTATAGCCTAGAGTGGCAGTGATACTACTGAAAATCATGCTATGAATTTCCTCATGTACTATGTTGCCCCAACAAAACTCCTAACCTCAAAAACATTAGTAAGAACAAATCATTTCATGATGGCCTCCATCTTGGTAGGATTTATCTTCATCTATCCCCCACCTATCACATACCCTAGATGCACCAAACAATGTTGTGTAAACTCACAATTATTGGGATTTGTTAGTAGTTGGTGCTTCTTCAATGTCTCCAACACCTATGTCAAATGTGATATGTGCTCCTCCCATGTAGAATTATATACCAATGTAATCCAAATAGGAAATAATAAATAAATCTATAAAAGGGAACAATATATCATTCATTAACCTCATGAACATATTTGGGGCATTCCATAGGAAAAATAACATGACTAACCATTCATGCATGCAAACTTTGTCTAATTTTCAAGGTGGTCTTCTAGGTATCTTATTCTCTTAGTTGAACCTGATGATAGGCAGACTTTAAGTTCAACTTAGTGAAGTATTTTTCTTGCTGCAAATTATCCAACAAGTCATTTATCCTAGGTGGGGGGTACCTATTCTTTAATGTAATTTCTTTTAATTCCCTATAACTTATACACATTTTCCATGTTCGATCCTTCTTTGGCACAATGATGATGGGTGACCCACATGGTGATATACTTGGTCGAATGACAGTCTATTTCAATAGCTATTGTAAATAAATTTCTTCTATCATAGACTTCTTATGCAACCTAATGTTTGGAAATGGGGAATCTTACAATAGATGGATCTTGTGTTCCACTTCCCTATTGGGTGGTATCCCTTTAGGCTCCCGGAACACATCTTATATGCATGTAGAACACTTCCAATTATTATTTTTTGTTTTTTAATACATCCATTTGAGGATGGATTTTCTCTCGCCGATTCTTCTAGAGATAAATTTTCTCTTAAAAATAGTAATATATCTTTTTTAGAATTTATTGATTTCATGGCTAACAATGTAAACTTTAAAATGAGAACTGTAAACTCAAAACGAGAACTCTAGCCAAAACATTAAAAACAACCCAAAAACAAAAACCATGTATTCTGAAACAATGTTTTTTAAGGGTAAATTTTCAACATTTTTAAAACATGGCAATAAAAACCAATTTTTTTGTGCAAAAAAAGAAGAAAAAACACACATAAAACCAAAAGTGTTGATGCTAGAATAACATTTTTTTCTGGGTAGAATTTCAACATTTTCTAGCAATGGCATTAAAGATCATATAATGGGGCCCAAAAAACCTTAAAATTCCAACAATTTTCATCGATTCCGTTGAAGTTGAAATATCACGACTCTAAAAAAACTTTAAAATCTAATTGTTTTCAACCATAGCATTGAAGAAAAAATATCATAACTAAGAAAAAACTTAAAATTTTGACAGTTTTTCAACCATGGAATTAAAAAACCTTAAGTTTTTAACACATTTCAACCATGAAAATATGAACAAATTATATGACTAAAAAAAAACTTTAAAAATGAACACTTGAGTGTAAGAGTCATTATTCCAAGAGTAATTTTTATTTTAAAGGCTAAAAGTATAGTTTTTTCCAAATATTAGCCTAAGGCAAATTATTCCATTGCAATAAAAACATAAAATATCAACCATCCAAATGAAGTATCCCCTTTTGAGTGAGCCATTAAATTTGCAACATTTCTTTTAACTATGGTATTAATCAAATGATAACAATAAATAATATCATGGAAATATCACTCTATAATTTAAAAATTCAACATTAATTTGTAATATTTTTTTACTTTTAATCAAAATATCAATACTTGTAGATTGAATGAAACATAAATGATTTCTCTAACTTATTGTTGCGTTGTGGATATTCTAAAAAAATGAATTCATCATAATTAAAAATTATAATCCAACAAACATATAAATGACTCATAACTTCATGCAAGATCATATGGAAGTTAAAATATTTATTTCAAGTTACCATGCAAACATAATTTACATAAAATGTTTTAGACAATTATTCAAAATCACTCATATGTTCTGGAGGACTATCAGAATTTACAACATCTTCAGATGAATGAATCGAAGCAGATGAAGATCACCCATATTTTTCTCTTTCATCAACTAGTGCCCCATCTAAGTCAACATGCATGCTCACCATTTCAGGTTTCAAAAGTCTTCTAGATTTATGACTGGGTTCAATAGACTCCCATCTCAACATTGTTTCTTCTGATAACAACCTCTTCAAAATATTTATCGTCACGAAGCGAATAGTTCCTCTCTTTGTTAAATTGAATTCTGTGCAAGGACGATTTATAGTTGTACCCTTTTTTTTCTCTTTCTTCCATTTGTTTATCGAGTATCATCTTTGGCTTGTACACACCATTGAATGGGTGTGTATTTGTGGCTTACCTACGTACTTCAACACCTGCAACATAATCATTTTATTTAATGACCTTTATAACTTTGGCAACCGAGAATGGATAGCCATTTGGACTTCCATCTTCTAACACTGCAATCATGCAAACCTCCTTAACATCCTAGAGAGAACCCCTATAAAGGTCTTCACTTTGATTATGAAAAAATACTCCCACCAAACAAAATCAGAAACATCAAAGTACTCATATGTATATCTAATAGATATTTTTATTTATTCCAAGAATTCAGAATAACTTATATCTCTCTTCTGCCTTCGTGCATTATGAATTTCAGCAATTGATTGTAATAAAAATATTTTTGATGCAAAAATTGGATGATCTGGAATGAGCTTAAAAAATGTGAAACCTGATGACGACCCCTATTCTATAGTAAGTGAATACTTTTGTCCCCATATAAGTGTTTTCCCATTAATTTTGTTGATACAAAATTGATGTTCGAAGCTAATGTCATTAAGTTGTTCAATGCATTTCTCCTCACCATGAGATCCCAGAATAAACCTTCACATGTCAATAGTTTCTTCCAACACATGAAAAGTAGGCTCTAGAATGTATGATTTCTTAATGCATTCAATTAATGATGGCGGGATCCCAACATCCTTCCTCCTCAATGCTATTGAAAAAAATGACTAAACATCTGATCAATATGGTCATGAGTGTGCCCAATAATAAGGAAACCAACCTTTAGCTTTTGAAAAATTCCCAATTCAACAAGCATGTTTAGATATCCAAAAACAATCTAATTTTTGTTTTCATGAAAAGTATTGTCTAATTGCATATAAAAAACTTATGATAGATTACCATAATATTGAGAAAACACATAATGTATTATGGTTATTGTCATATTTGCATCATTATGAGTATTTGGAGTTGTGAAGTAAACCCTTGGGAACATTTTCTCATTAAACACCATACAACAAACCAAGTGAAACTGAATAAAATTTTCCTCCTGGAAATTTTTTGGTGTGCAAAGAAAATGTGGTAGAAGTGTTTTCTTCTGATTCATACCATCAATTATCAAACCCAAATATTTATTTGGATTATCATAACACTTATTTCAATGTTTGTACAACTTTTTCCTTTCACTTGTTTGTTGATCACGATGCTCTTAAAGTGATTTGACAATGGAATCTTCACACAACATAAAAGAAACCTATTAATAAATACATTTCTATAGTTATCAAACTATATAATTTTAAAAAATAATGTTATGAACCCTTACCTCTCTCCACCTCTTTACATTTATCCCTCTTTGATTTAAGAGAACCACATGTACTACAAGCCCCAATCCTTGTCTTCTTAGGAATATGAGCATTGTTGAATTGTTTCCTCCATATCTTTATAAAATATTGATATGTAATAAAATTACCATCTCCTTCAACACCTTTTGCATATTATTTGTATAATTTGTAGATTTCTCGTCTTGAGAAATTATCTGGAATATGTATTGTGTCTCTATTTGGCATACACTCTCCATGCTTTAAAAAGAAGTCTTGCATCCATGATATGCAATATTTGCTAATGGCCCAAAGTCTCGTTTATGACGTACTTCTAAATAAAATGTGGGATCTTTTATCAAATTTTCTTGTACTCTTAACAGACGAAAATTACCAATTGAATTAAATATTTTGAAAACCTATCTACAAAGCAATAAAGACCCAATATGATAATCATAACCTGACAATGTAGATTGCATGCACCCCACTAAATATGAATTTCGCATGCTTTCATTCATTGACAAATATCTCTTCCTTTTTTCCAATGCAAACTTGAAATCCATAAGTTTTAAGCAATCATTTTGACAACATTCACTTGAAATCAGATCACTAATAGAACTTCTTCTCATGATATATTATGTCCTACCCCTTGTATAACTAGAATAGCTTGGATTGATACAAAAAGGTCTACTCTTACTCCTAGATACAATATTTGTTGGCAACGTGTCCATAATTTTATCATCATCTCTATAAGAATTTTCATCATCATTAGGAGGAATATTATCCTCACTGTGACCATTTTTAACATAGTTAGGAAATTTATCACCATCATTTCTTGGAAAATATTCATTAGCATCCTCACCTACTAGAAATTCTTCACTACCATCATTTGTGTTATTGAAATACTGAGTTGGATGATAATATTCATCGTCTTCATCTTACCCTTCGTTAGCGCTTCCCTCATAGTCCATAGAAATAGGACTAAGTGGAAACTTTTTCTCTCTATTTACTGGAAATTCTTCATCCTACCCTTCGTCATTGTTGCTCTCATATTCCTTAGGATTAGGACAAAGTGGAAAACATGACTCTCTATTTACTGGAAATTCTTCATCCTGCCCTTCATCACTGCTGCTCTTATAGTCCTTAGGGTTAGGACTAAGTGGAAAATGTGACTCTCTCTTTACTATAAATTCTTCATCCTCCCCTTCGTTAGTGTTGCTTTCATAGTCCTTAGGATTGGTGTTGGAAATACTAAGAGGCAGGGGTGAATCAATATTAGTCAAGTCAATAATCTTTTTCCTTTCATACTCAAATTTATATACGCTACTTCAATCAAGGTAACCCACGTGTACATGAAATTGTGTTTAAGGAAACAACCATATATCCAAAAAACTAATGATCTAGTTAATTCATCATATGTTGATCCTTAATCTGTGCATCAGTACTTTATTAAACATCAAACAATAACCATGTGCAGTTAATAACATAATGAACCATCACACATAAGTAACACACATGAACACCAAGATTTAAGGTGGAAACCCAATGTGGGTGAAAACCACTTGCTGCTATCGTCTCTGTCTTCTTTTAATAATAAGAAAATATGTTTACAACATTGTACTGGTGTAGAATCATACCAATACACAGGCTTCTACCTGCAAAAGTTTACTACCTTCTCTCGTTCTCCAGCTTCTACTTGAAGGGAGCTACAACTCCCTAGCTCTTGTACTAGCCAATATGTTTACTAGTACGTAGGCGCAAACCTACAGAAGGCTACAACTTCCTCTCTTTCTCTAGGGACCAAGTTCCATAAATTTTCAGAATGGATGCTCCTGGTACACAACAATACACATGAAGGCCTCATTTCATCTAATTTTCATACTGGACCCATTATCAACATTAAAGCTCAAAATCAATCACCACTGTACTACAACCATCAAATACATATGTATTAACCAATCATTGAAACTCAATCATAAATTTCTGAGTCACCCATAACTAAATCATTGAAAGCCCATTGTCATTGAGGCAAATCACAATATAGACATTCAATATACTTTCATCAGACTACAGTCACCAGAACATAGAGCAGAACCCAGAATTCTGCAACAACAGTCAGATCCACCTATAACTTCAAATATCATATTACATGATGTATATGCTACTTAGATGTGTTGAATTATCATGTATACGCACTTTTATGAAAGCCAACCAGCGTATATGTCTGTAAATATTAATTCATAATTTTGCAGCTATTCCATACTTCAGTCATACCCAGATCATAACATTTACAAAACAACACATGCATCAGTATTCAGATCTATACTATACATGATCAAACCATACAATGATAATTCATTTCAAGCCTAAATATCCCTATCCATCATTAGATCGTATCCCTCATCAATCGCTAAGGTTCATCCTTGGTTCAGATCAAACAAAGCACCATAAGCCAATAACCTGCATATTGGATCTCGCACTTCATCAGATATTCAATACTTGCTTGCTTGGCCTAATGATCTTCTCCTCCTTATATAGTTTTAGGCCTTTCTCAATACCATGGACCAAAACCACTTAGGACCAATACCTTGGACCAAATACCTAGGGTCAATACCCCACACCAAATACCTTGGACCAATACCATGGATCAAAATACCATGGACCAAATACCTCGAACCAAAACTTATTTTTCCAAGATATACATGCTTTTTCTTTTGTGAAAGTGCGTGTGTATGTATACACTACTTGTGTTCATTGAACTTGCATGTATACGTAGCTTGGTCAAGGTGAACCTGAGTATACCTCTCTTTCTTCATTCTTTGTAGTCTGATCTGTAATGCTTTGTTGTTAACCTGTTGTACTGTGAACTATCATCTGAGAGTTGCCATTGTACATTACTTCTGAATTGATTCCTTTGAACTGCCCTGCATTTTTTCACAACTGTCATGCATTCTGACACATCTGATATCTCTTATGTAGACTCATCTAGTTACCATATACAAGTGAGTTGTTCTGCTACAAGTGGGTTGCCATCAAGTACAACACATGCATCATAATGCCAACAATCTCCCCCTTTGGACTTGATGGCAACCATGTTGGTGTTGATTACCGCAAGCTGTAGAAGCTGTTAGAGATAATAAGCAACACCAAAATACTCTCCCCCTTTGACATCAAGGGCAAAGGGTGGACTATGATATTCTCCCCCTTTGATATCAACGGCAAAGGGCTGACTGAAAAGAAGACTTTCATATCTGAACATCTGAATACACACATTGATCATGCCCCCCCAAGTATATGCTGAAATTTCTGATTAAACTCCCACTTTGTACATGCTGAGATGCGCTATATCATCCATGCTCCCCCTGAGCACATGCAGAGTCTGCAAATATTTTCCAAAAGAATAACATGACTCTATCACTTGACTAAGTGACTTTGACCTTCTTATCATCAAACATTCATACATATATCAATATCCCAACCAAGTGAGGATATACTGAATTTGACTCATCCTCCCAACAAATTGGGGTTACAAATTACATCATATGATCAAAAGGGACTCCTCAAAAGACTACAACAGACAGAGACAAATTATTACATCATGGGTCTTTATATGACCTTTACATCAAATGATATTTATAACAGAGACCAAATATCTAAACAAGACCATGATAGTCATTAGCAACTATCATACACCATGTATGATCTGCTCCATAAGCATCTGTCAACAACATCCAGACCAACAACCTATATATGTCCATCATTAGTTCCCAAGATATGACAATGTAAATATCATCAACCTGTGACAGAGTATGTCTGAATATAGATGTCAACTCATCCTCTTGACCTCGTCAAGATAAACTTGCTTCGTTTCCTTAGTACAAAGAGCCTTATCATAACCTTCCATGAATCAACTCAGCATATGTCATATCTACAAGCAGTAACACAAATCATTCACACCATATCATATGTGAAAACACCATAGTCATCACATTATGATCTTTCACAAGAACCCTTAGTATATCTACCATGTGTCATCACTAAACAACATCCCACATCTGATAAGCATCAACCATGATAGTCAACATATGTGAGTATCAACCTATCATCATAAGGTAAGAACTCATCATCATTATGTGTCTAGGTTATCCATTTCTTCGAATATCCATGTCTTTAAATAGTTATGTCTTCATGTGATCTGCGATAACACCATTCCCTTGGCCAACCAACAATTTATAAATATGCAACTTAAGTAATCATCCTTGTATCTAGAATTTTGTATATCCATCAAAGAGATAGCAATATGTATCTAGTAAATCATGAGCTCATGGTCATTTGTCAAGATTTATTGATATCATCAATAGCAATAGTCCTTAAACATGTGAGAGCCAAGAACTATAGGAATCCTGCATCATATCTACACCATATGACTTTATGCATCTTTGAAGACATGATGTCAGCAGCATAAAAGAAATAAATGGCTCATAATCAAATAATGAAGTTGTGTACTCACGCTTTGTACTTCTCCTTGTCCTTATGAAGATCATCATGTAAACAACATGTATGTACTGTATGCATCATCAAAAGTCATTTACAATTATCCATAAAACTGATCTGAATACCAACTCATGCGATCCCAAATATCATCTGAGATTTTATCATGGGAAACTCATAGTCGTAACATTGCAAGCCATATAAGCATTGTCATCTTTGATTAGGTACCAAAGACTTCTAACCATAATGCCAACAATGCTTTATTAGAAGCACAACATGTTCTCCCCTTGGACCTGTTCCACCTTTTCACTGTCAGATCTGATCATATCAGTAAGAAGTATCAAGGCATCATCATAAATCAGATATACATCAAGTTATCAACAACGTGTGAGGATCAAAACACTTCTAAATAACATCCACAAAATCTAGTCATCTACGATAGAAAATATAATTGATAATTATCTAAGTCATATCACATCAGTTTTTCTAAGACTATCCCACAACATTTTTCTCAAACTACATATATGCGACTGTGCAGCTTCGAACTCGTGTATATACGCAACTTGTCTTCATGAAAATTTCGTATGAGATTTAGAACAATGAAGTTTCATACTTTCAGCTTCCCCTGAGTCTGTCATGTCTGTACACAGTGCCAAGCCACATTTTTCTGGCTGTACTTCCTTCTTTTTCCATATCTTCGATTGTGATGATGTTTTCTCCTTTTTGTATGATGCCTGAAATTTTCTCCTGCATTCCTTTGTTATATGTCCAAACTTGTTACATGCATAAAATCTTACATGTTTCATATTTCTTCTATAGTAGTCAATGGCTTTGTGACCAAACATATTGCAAGAAAAACAATATCCCTTAAAGTACCTGGAAGCTGATGATATTTCTATGTGGTGATCTTGAACCATTCTACTTCTCCATCTTGCTGCAACATCTCAAAGATTATGACATATAAAACATTCAACATTATTCATTTGAGGAAGTAACCGACCACAGTTAGGAGTAAAAGATTTTCTTTGAAGAATTTCTTTCCTTTGTTGTTGATGGAGTTGACCTCTCATCTCCTTGTTGAGCATTCCAGATTTTGCATTAGAGTTCCTTGCCTCACTTTGTGAGCTAGATTCACCTTCAACAAATTCATGAAAATCAAGACCAGTTTTTATGGAAGGATACCTTTGACTACTAAGAATATCATCCAAAATCTTAGTACTATCTTGAAATCGTAAAAGCTTATCCTTTTCTTCTAATTTACCTTTTAGGATATTTACCTCAACTTGATATTGCTCTTCATTTTCAAGATATTGTTTCTTCATGATTTCTTCAGCTTTTCTTCGTACTTCCATTTTTTTCCTTAATTCGAGAACTTCCTTTTCTTGTTCTTCAAGAGCTTGGTGTAGTTCTTCATTCTTCTTATTTGATTTTTCAAGATCTTCTTTTAGAGAGAGGATTTTACCTTCAAGACATTCATAGTAACTCGATCTATCTTTAAGTTTCTTGATTGTTGTGCTCCTTTTATTTAATTCATTTCTTAATGATGTCACTTCATCCTGCAGCGTTTTACATTGATCTTCCTTTTCCTTGTATTGCTTCCTTACCTTGTTTCCTTCTTCTAGTTGAACTTTTAGTTTGGTAGCTTCTTCTTTGAAGGCACACTCCCTTTTGTCCAATAGATCTTGTTGATCTCTAATTTTGTCTATGAGCCTTTTAAATTATGCCTCTATTTGATATCTTTCTCTTTCACCCATAAGAGAAAATTCAGTTGTTTCATTGCCACTTTCATCATCTTCAAATGGACAGAGAAATGTATCACCAGAGGATAATGGATTCATACCTGATAGTTCTTTTGTTTGTTCATCTTCATTCTGGGGTGATTCTGAATTTGAAGAGTTGCTTCCACATAATCCCTAATCGACTCTCCCACTGTCATAGTTCCTTTGAGATGTCTTCTTCTTCTGAGACGCTTTCTTCTTTAGCTTCTTTCCCATTGTTCCACGGGTCTCCTTCAAACAATCAAGCTTCTACCAAAGCACCTTCTCTGATACCAATTGTTGGAAATAATACTGAGAAGGGGGGGGGGTTAATGAGTATTAGTCAAGTCAATAATATTTTTCCTTTCGTACTCAAATTTATATACGCTACTTCAATGAAGGTAACCTGCGTGTACACACAACTCTATTTAAGGAAAAAAGCATATATCCAACAAACTAATGATTTAGTTAATTCATCATATGTTGATCTTTAATTTATGCATTAGTACTTTATTAGAAATTAAACAGTAACCATGTGCAGTTAATAACAGAATGAACTATCACACATAAGCAACACACATGAATGCCAAGATTTAAGGTGGAAACCCAATGTGGGTGAAAACCACCTGCTGTTGTTCTGTCTTCTTTTAATAATAAGAAAATATGTTTACAACATTGTACTGGTGCAGACTCATAATAGTACATAGGCTTCTACCTACAAAAGGTTACTACCTTCTCTCATTCTCTAGCTTGAACTTGAAGGGAGCTATAACCCCCTAGCTCTTGTACTAGTCGATATGTTTACTAGTACGTAGGAGCCGACCTACAGAAGGCTACAACCTTATCTCTTCCTCTAGGGACCATGTTTCATAAATTTTCAGACTGGATGCTCATGGTACACAACAATACACATGAAGGTCTCATTTCATCTAATTTTCATACTGGACCCATTATCAACATTGAAGCTCAAAATCAATCACCACTGTAATACAACCATCAAATACATATGTATTAACCAATCATTGAAATTCAATCATAAAACATAGTAAACTAATTTAAATTCAACTAAGTGGAAAAAATATATTCATAGATCATTAAAACCGTGACACATTTATATTCAACCAAATATTTTATTAAAAATAAGATGATTCTAACTTCACAAATATTGTGTCCCTCACATCAAAGGGTCCCAGTTAGGGGCAGGAGGAACATAGAAGGAAGAAATACTCATCAAAGGTCAAGTATTTCAGGTGTGGCGAGGTCGGTCACTACAGCACATAGTGTCCTCTCAGGAAGAAGGATAAGTCGAAGAAGCAGGACCAACGAGCACCATTAGCCGAGATCAACAAGTTTACCTCCAGGTTGGAGGAAGACTTCACGTTGTTCATAGATATACCTCCAGGAGTGAGGTGGGGAGATTTGGTACTGTAGTCCCAAAGAACTACAGATATTGGGAAGGGATCTTGAGGATTCAACCTCATGGATCAATACCTTGCTACAAGGTCCCATAGTATTCAGTAGCAGGATGGATCGGTGGCATTTGATGCAACCAGTACCAGAGTGACAGTTGCATACTAGTAACAGTTAGATATTGAGGAGCGCAGTGTAGTGTTGACAACAAAGCAGGTGGCTCAATGCAAAGCTAGTAGCAACGCAGATTCTTCAGTGACAATGCAGATGTTAGTAGCAGTCAGAGACTTAGGAGACAGATGCATGACACTGAACACAATTGATTCAGTATTTTGGTTGATTTTCAATTGCAGATGTTGTAGTTGCAACAACAACAAATGAGAGGCATTTGTCACGCAGATGCAGTGTTGGCAAAAATATGGTAGTGTCAGCAACAACACAGATGCAACATCAGAGTTGTGCAATAGTTGTTGGGAAGAAACTGCTAGACATCAACACCATAACATAGATGATACAAAGATAAAGCGTTGTGGTAGAGTGTGCAGCACTATAACACATTCCTCACTAAGATGGAGTGTTACTTTTTATAGAATCAAATGTGTTATAGCGATAAAATTTGGTGGAGAGGCTAAAATACACGAGATCTCCAAGACCTAGAAATCGTTTCTAGAAATTCCACCTTGAAATGACTTAATTAGATTATTAACTATTTTTTCAATGTTTCCTAAGTCTAAACTTAGGAAAATTGGTTAATTAATTAGCATTAATTATGTCAATGTGAGAATCATCTAGAAACTCACACCGATCTATTCCAAGATGATCCAAGCCATTGATTAAGTTTTAATCTTGTTTGTCGGAGATCTAAGAGTGAATTATAAGAGGAATTTGATGATCACTTGGAGAAGATACTTTTGTAGTTCGATTTTCTTGGTAGATCAATTTCCAGAGAGAAGAAGTAATTGTCAAAGAGCTAGAGATCAAAATACAGTCAATGAGGTGCAGAGACAGTGATCGAGAGGAATTTTTTCAAATCTGATGTGGAAACTGCAAGGAGGCCAAGTTATTCCCAGTAAGGCAGCATAGAGTACTGCGCATTTGCTTCATAAGCAACTCAATTTTTCTAGAGAGAATTCCATTCTCAGTTCCAAAGGTCGAGAAGAGGGTCCAAAGTGCTGAAGAGATGATTTCTTTAGCAAAGGCAGACAAAACGACTTCATCAGAGGTAGATTCAAGACACACGTGTCAGAGACAATGCAGAAGGGCTCATGCTAGGCATTAGACGACTAATTTTTTGAAGGGTAGTTGTGCCGAGATTTCTTGCGAAGAAAGGGTAATTCCCTTTGATAATTTTGGCCAGATATTATTGTTGTTTGGATTCCTAGTTTGGCATCCATAGATTGTACTTAGATTTCACTACTGCGTAATAAAATAATCCCTCATCTATTGCACCAGTTTTCCCATGTTGGGTGTTTCTAAGGAATATTTTCCAAAAATAACGATATTATTTTTATGTTTGTGTGCTAGTATCTTTTAAGTTCCAATGCTATTTATTTTCCACGGTTTTAATTGTGAAGGTTGTAGTGTGTTTATTTCGATGTTGTCGTAGCAATAAATTGAATAATTAATTTATCAGTTAGAAGAAATAATACCAGTTGCTGCAAAAAGATTTTAGTTTGTGGAATTTTCACACTTATGTATTAGACAAATGCGCCAAAAAGTATCTTTCAAGAACCACACCACTCCAAGAAAAAACCATTACAGACCCTGTGATTTTATTTAAATTTACAATATCACTACTTATGTACTATACAAACGCACCTATGTGATACTAATATAAAAGAACTGGTGTTGTTAATTTGAATAATGTACCGAGGGTGGAAAAATTATTTTGGAGGAGTGGGGCGTTGGTGCTATGAAAGCACCAGTGCTTTAAGAATTATAATGCACTGGGGCGTTAAATGCAAACAATGTCAGTGCTTTAAGAGTATAATGCCCCGATGCTCATTTGTTTTCGAACGTCCAAGCGTTGTAATGTTTAGGAAAGGCGCCGAGCCATGAAAAAAATCCTTTCCCAACCAGTGCTTTTACATAGTATAATGCACCGGTGCCTATTTTTTTTAGAGACGCACCAAGATATTTTTTAATTATATAATTTTTTATACACAATACAATTTTTGTTATTATAAATATCATTGCAGAACAATTCGTATTCGGAGACGTGTGCATTAATATACGATGCCCTGGTAACCATTTTCTCTTTTTTAGAAACATCGACCCGGGACAATACATTATTGTGATTTTTTAAATCCATTACTCATCGAAAAAATCGACATATATATTATAACAATATTCATATAAATTATTTTTTATTAGTGTATTTGTATATGATGTTTAGATTAATTTGTTATATCATCAGAGTTTGCATCTCTTCATTATAATATTTACTCATCCATATATTTAATCAGTGGTGTAATTTTTCACAATGACATTGGACAATGCAATAGAATAAATTAAAATGGGATAGTTATTAGTAACCCCTCATATTTCAATTGGGACACTATGTCCATTACCTTAAACAAAATGTCTAATTTCCACAGACAATTATTTTAAAAGATACAACTTGCATTGATACCCAAAAAGATCATCATTCTTCACTAGAACTGTTATCAGTAGTCCTGGAGCTACTTCTATGACTTGGGTTATTTCGACAGATGTTTTGTTGATTGCATCGGTGTTTTGGTCTTCTTCTTGTTCCATCTACAAACGTAAAAACACTGTGTAATCAGTGTATCTACATTGTTGAAAATAATGAAAATTGAAATAAATAATATACATCAATGCAAATAGCATAACAATGTATAATAACAAGAAGTCACTCATGAATACATAGTTTCAAAACCAAGTATGATTCTGTGTTGCAACAACAATTCTGTCGGCGTAATTACTTTGTTTCCTACAAGTTTTATACCTCATTATAAATCATAGATTTAATATAAAGGATTTTTCCGTTCTATTAATTATAAACTCAAAGAAGTAAAACAACATAGATACTTACAAAATCCACAATTAATTTTTGATATGCGAACATATACTCAAAACCCATATTTAACCCAATGTTAATCAATTCTTCTGATGATTCTTCCTTGTATGTTAGCATCTATTTGAAGATATTCAAGGATGGTTGTTGTAAAACAACTTAAAATATACAAAAATGAAATATTGAGTTCTTATAAGGAAATATTAACAGTTATTCAAAAACTTTGATATGAACCATTTTCTTCCTTGTTGTCTTGTTTTATGTGTTGAATGAGTTTATTTTTGTTTTCTTTTCTGCAAGAAAATTCTTGAAAATTAATATTTAATGTTAAATTATTTATTTATATGTACCTAATAGAAAAAATATATGGTTAAATATATTTGAAGCACGTTGTTTTTGAGATGGCTCCTCCTGTGATGCAATTATGTCCATTTCTTTGACCATCTCCTTGTAAACTTTTTTGGACATTCCTACTAGCATGTTTCAGATATCATCTCATTGAACCTCTAGCATTTTCATACTCTTCTTGCAAAAGTAATAAACTATTTTTATATTGATATATGAAAACTAAATATAACAAAATCGTTATTAAAAAAATCACTGTTTTGTAGTAACATATAGATATAATTCTAGAAAAGAATTCTAATTAGGAATATTACTTTTTGAATAGTCTTTTTTGTTGTTGTATATTTTTGCTATTGCAATCCTGATAGGTCTAATTGACCATTTCTCTGGAAATGCTTTCTATAGTTTTAATATAGCGTGCTTCTTGGAATCATTGAATTGATTTTTGCATTGTAAGTAGAAAGTATGTTTATACGTTCATTCCACTATATCCCTCATAGTTCTATAAAAAATCTATGCTCTTTCATTAACCTCCAACACCACTCTAGATGATCTAAGTACCAATTCATCATCATTTACATGTTCTATAAAAAAATTCGTAGAACGAAATGATTTTCCTTTATTCTCGGTTCCTATAGAACATTAAACATATGTGAATTATTAGATTTTTAAAATATGTTTTCTAATATTCTTAAGTATATTTATTAATGAACATTCCAAAGAAAAAAGACTCATATTGAATAATATTTTTTCATTCACCTCATTCATCCTTCTGCAATTTTTCCATCATACTTTTACGTTATTCTACATTTAGATCATAAACAAACTTATCGAGCTTCCTCATTTTGTGGCTCTGCATGACACACACAAACCAATACATATTAGTTAAGCTTACATATAGTTCAAGCATATTAATTTTGTAAAAAAATTACATAGAACTTGCATTTTATTCTTTTTTGGATGTGTTATCATTATGTCGATTTTTGTTTTTTCCACTTGACAACAACTTTTCAGACATTTTTTTATGAATATAAAACCCATGTCACTAAATACAGAAGCCATTAATTTATATATTTATAAATAAATCACATAATTTTTCAATCAAAAGAGCTCTACAAACGGGTGCGCTTATGTGAACAAAACACACTAGTGTGTTTAATTTAGTTAGGAAATTGAGATTTAATTATTAAGCGTCAACAACGAAAATTATTTTAAAAAAACTTCAAATTATGATGGTGCCATATGTAACGATAAAAGCACCTCTATCACAGTACAAAATGGAAACAAAAAAGTAAACACATGTTTTTTTACTTAACAATGCTATTTATCATAGGCATTATGGTGTGTTATATATAACATGGGGCACAAGTGTGTTATACTTTACTAAACGAATCGGGTGTTTAATTATCGAGAGCCGACAACGAAAATTGATTTTTTAAAATGAAAATAAATAAATAAATAAATAAAACATGTTTTTTGATTTAATGGTGCTATTTGTCATAGGTGCCCCTGTGCATTATACCAAACATGAAGCACCAGTGCATTTTTTAAAACTTAATGCACCAGTAACTGAAATTTGTTTAAAAAAAACGAACAAGACCGATAGGGATTGGATCATATTCAATAAATGGTACCCATGATTTACATGTGAAACACCTTATATATAGTAATACACAAACCCCTTAAACCTAAAATACCCTAGAATAAAATCCTTAACTATGAAGTTGTAGAGGGAGTTAAACCCTAAGATGAAATTTTGCAGTCACATAAGCAAGAATAAGCAAGGGTTTAAGGTAAGTATTGAATTTTTCTGTTCTTTTCTGAATTTTAATTAAATCTAGATAAGAACAATGATTCTAAAAAAAACTATTAGTAAAATCAATAGTAAAATGTTTACTATGAAGGGTTTTTATTATTTCTGAATTTTAATTAAATCTAAGAGAAATTGTGAAGTTTATTTTTAATAAAATAAACTCTAAAATTTAACTTTTTTACTATGCAGGGGTTTGAATGAATCACCATACATTTCAAATTATAATTTTCTAAATAGTTGAGATATTGTTCCAAAGTATTTTGTTGCTCCATAGTTCACCCAATATGTCTCTCTTGCAAATCTCTCTTTTAATTAAATCTAATATAATTTGGAAAAAAAAAATTATTAGTAAAATCAAAAATAAAATTTTAAAATTTTACTATGGAGGGTTTTGAGTGAATCACCATACATTTCCACTTTTAATCTTCTGAATAGTTTTGTTGTTCCAAAGTTATTTTGTTGCTTCATAGTTCTCCTAGTTTGTCTCTCTTACAAATCTCTCCCTTGAAATTTTGGGAAAAATAATGAAATGACTAATAACTTCTTGTTATTTAAAATATTTTATGAAATTAGATTTCGAAAAATCATTTACTACTCATTTTTCAATTTGAAAAAAGCAAATGCACGTCTTTTGTTTTGTTATTTTTTTGTTTCACTTTTTCTGAACATTAGTGTGTTTTAGAGGGAAATGCACCAATGTGTTTTTGTGTAACGTGCACCAATTAAGATAAATTATCAGTGCATTAAATTTTTATAACGCATAGGTATGATAGAATTTTTTTCTTTATTTTCGAAATTTCGGAAATGAGTGTCATTATTATTTTAACGCCTCGGTGTGGGTTTTCGTGAAACACAATGGTACGATGAGTTTTACGAGAGCACTGATATGATAGAATTCCTTTCTTATTTTTGAAATCCCAGAAACCAGTGTAGTTATTATTTTAACGCACCGGTGCGATTTTTATAGAAAGACATCAGTGTGATTAGTGTTAGAAGAGCACCACATGATGGAATTTATTTTTTAATTTAGAAATCCTAGAAACCAGTGTGGTTATTATGTTAACGCATTGGTGTTTTTATTATTGAATGCATCAGTGCGTTGAAGTTTACAAGAGCATCGATGTGCTTTAAAAGTTATTCAAATTTTTATTTTCACATAAAATGGAATATTCATCTCAATTATCTTTTAAGATGTATCGACATGTGTTACAGTAGTTCACAATATACATTTTCGATTAAAGTCGTCTTATTCTTGAAAATGGTTTGAAAACTATATTGAAATTCAGATTGTGGTTATATGGTTCTTGAAATTATTTTCAGGTATGTATACACAAATTTATTGTTTGTTTTGCTCAAATGCAGGGAGAAGATTTTAGAATATCGAATGGTCAATTATTCAGATTCCAACTCGTTTTATATTTCTCAAAGTCCTTCATGGAGTTCTCCCTTTCCATCTTTAATAAGTTCAACTTTATTTATATTTCGATTATCTTATTGAATTTTTTATCAATGTCAATTTGAATAAAAATGCATCCAAATTTGAAGGATCCTAATTCTGAATCGAGTTGAGATGCAGAAATATTCCCCCTTTTTAACAACATCAGAAGCTCTTATCATTAGCAGCATACCTCAAGTAGTTGGTAGATGAAAATGGACAGTGGCTTCACCCTGCCAATTGGAACATGACATCTTCCAGCCACAATCATCGGTCAATGATGGTAATAATTGTTTAGTATAATGCAATTTCAACAAAACACTTACATTGTGTTTACTAATATCATTGATGTACAGGTGTTCAATATTTTTTGAATTTAAAATTATGGTGATGATGAGAGACCCACCTATCATCTTCTAGAGCACCCCACTACAATGTTAAATCGAGAGAAGGCTACATTAAGAGAAAAAATCGGAGAGGAAGCATACAAATAATGGTTGAATCAACCAGTTATTCAATTCCCACTACGTCCAGGTTCACCAGTTAGGAATGACTACAACAATAGTAGGTCTTCATCACAAGTTGGCAATGGAAGCAATTAAATAGAGGTTATAATTATGGATGATTACTTACGGGATACAACCTCCATGGAGGCAATGTTGTTAGATGAATTATAGAACAGTGAGGTAAGGGATTATGCTCATATCAGTGATATGTCATTCGAAAGCCTAAAATATGCTTCAACCATCACTTTCTTTGGACCTAGCAAACAATCAAAGTCCACCTAGCTGGTGATATTACTGTACAACTTGAAAACAAATTTTGACATGTCAAATGCATGTTTCTCATTAATATTAAGGTAATTGACCATGATCAAGTCAATTATATTTTGAGATCAAATCTTGTCAGACAATCAACATTAAAAATGGTCAATTCTGTGAATGTTAAATTTTGACGTGGTACTTTTATATTTCCCACCAATTTTAGGTTATTCAAAGATAAGGTTTTTCTGAGTGATAATGTCTTTCCTGGTAGTTGCAAAGACACAAAGCAGTTGTTAAAAATGTTGGGTGTTGAGGTTTTTCTAAGTGATAATGTCTTGCCTGGTAGTTGCAAAGACGCAAAGCAGTTGTTGAAAATGTTGGGTGTTGAGTACATATCATATCATGCATGTCTAAATGATTGTATTCTATATAGAGGAGAATATGCAGACAAAGAGATATGTCTAAAATGTGGACATGACAGGTACCAGAATTAAATAAAAAGGGAAAATCACATGGTCCTCCTCATAATATATCGAGGCACATACCTATAATCCCAACCATTCAAACACTCTTTCGTTGCAAAGAATTAGCTATGTTGCAAGGATGGCATTCCTCACATAGAAGTGAGTTGGGAGTTATGTAAATCCCAATAGATTCAATAGACATGAAGCATATAGAGGATATATGGATCAAAAAGTTCAAGGATCAATTACGAATTCTATGGCTTAGCATAGCCATGGATGATGTCAACTCATATTCCCTCCAAAACATCAACTCTAGTGATCAATAACAATATCTCACCATGGTTTTCCATGAGAATGAACATCTTATGTTGGCTCTCATAGTTCCTGGTAGAAGACAAGTGAATAATATGGATGTCTACTTACATCCATTGGAATATGAATTGAAGGAATTATGGGAAGAGATACATTGTACGACATCTTTTCTTACACCATACATGATTATCTATTCTTAGGACTTTCCTCTGGTAAATTTAATCTTTGTCAAGTGCTATCAAGTGGTATAGGAACGAGTGTGATTTATACAGATAGCACATTGTTGTTTTTTAATTTTATAAAAATAACCATGTAACGATGCACCACTCATTATTAAGCATCGGTGCTCTATGTTGGTTAAAAATTAGGGCATTCGTGTACTTGTTTAGCATTAGGGCATAGTGAGAGTATAGCACTGGATAGGGAAAAATTAATTTTATGATCGACATTATTTAAAATTAAACCCTTTCCGGTGTTATCAAGTATTATACGCACTGGTGAGCATTATGTACTCAGTGCATTGTTACGTTATTTTTATATAAAAAACTCTGTCACAGTGCACCATATGTTGTTCAGCACTGGTGCGTGTGATTATATAATGCACTGGTGCTTTTCTGGTGTTATAGACGCACTACTATAAAACATCTGCCCACCCATCTCCACTAGCAACCTCCGTTACAAACGAATTTTCAGGCTATTTTTATAAGGGATTTTGCAAAAACCTCCGCTAAAGGGTATTTCCCTTTTAGTGAACCCATGTCCCTCATCTAGATGTTTGCCTCTGGTTTTCGTGGTTTGTGGGGGTCTTGTCTCATATTTGAAAATGGGAGAAATTTCTACAAAATTTGCTCAAGTTAACAATTAGATCTAAGCAAAAGGAACCAGAGGAAGAGCTAAATGTTACTCCAGTTGAGTCGGAACAAAGAACCTTCATATTTTTATCAAAAATATAAATATGTATACTTCTATCCTCTTGACAATGAGTTCATTCTTTGTTATCTTTCTAAAATAGATCATAGATGTAAAATGGGGCATTCTTACAAAATTTCAAAGTCTACTATATGAGGGGAAGATGCTTCAAGACTCCTCCTAAATCAAATACTATAACATCCAAAGGAACTCTACAATCATCTTGAACTTGAGGCTATATGTTGGAGGTCCAAGCCCCAATATACCAAATAAAACATCTACCTCTTCCAAAGTTATAGTGAAAGGGAATTATTGTACCCCTACAAATCAAATTCAAACCAATACAAGACCCTAGATTGTAGATGAAATGGAGCAACCACTAGCTATGGAATTTAATCATCCATAGGTAAACTCTATCTTCATATCCTTTTAATCCAAAGTAATTATCTATAGGTTTAATGGCTTTTGGCCTAAATCAAAAGCATTACGCGAGTTGGTTTTTTCCTCTTCGACACCCAACTATGACATTTATTTATGTTCCAAAGGTTTATTCATTATTCAATATGATACATAAAAATATTTGGAATATGTTCTAAATGAAGGGTCATGGTTTTGGAGTAGAGTTGGGATCTTTATTACTCCATGGTTTCTATATTTTGATACAACAAATATGGTAGTCTCAACTATGCCAGTACGGGTAATACTACCAAACATCCCTCTTCCTTTTGGTGCCACCGGGTCCAAGAGGATATTAGAAATACACTAGGTAAGTTCAAGAAGATGGAATTTGAAAGAATAGGGAAAGGTATTTTTACTTTTGCCAAAATATTCATTGAGATAGACCTTAGCAAAGATCTACCATATCACATTATATTGGAACAAAAAAATCGTCAGTGGTCCAAAGTTTTAGAATATGAGAACATGACATTCATATGTTGAATTTGTTTTCAAATAGGACACTTACAGAACACATTTCCACATGTAAAAAAGAACCCCCCAAAAAAGGTACAGAAGACAAAAGCATGGTAGTTTACAGACCGAAAATTCTTTGAAGAAGGAGAAGAATAAATTATGGAGAATCCACCCAATGAAGAAGGGGGATTTGAGGATAAAAAAGAAACTACACTCAATTAGAGTAGGAGAGTTTCAACAAAAATCCAGGAATTAGAACAACAGATAACTATGACACACAAGGAGGATGGAATTGTGGGAATAAATTATGTGCACGTATCATAAAGCTTAGATTCAGATAAAGAGCATCCTCTAGAGACATTCGTGAGTGATATGGCTATGATATTAGTGGACCTAAAATCTAGGGAATGGAAACATGCCTAGAAAAAGTAAGAGAAGCACAGGAAGATAAGTGAATTCTACATTACTTGATCTTCCCCATTGTAATATATTTTTATTTTCTTTTTTTTAGTTTTTTACTTCTCTTCAAATCCATTTTGGTTGATCTTTAGGAATTCTTATAAGCACATGAAAAATGTAATTTTCTTTCCTTTTCAAAATAAATTTACGGTTTTTTCCCTAGAAAAAAAGAATAATATTTTCTTGATTTGGAGCTTGTCTAGAATGAAGTGTTATTGCAGGGAAATGATGAGCAAATCCAAAATATAAATGGAGAGGTTTAATGGCACTAAATTTGAGCCTTGCTAACTCAGGGTGGAGGATGTTCTTATAAATAGATATATATGGATTGTAATATTAGGAACCCGAGTCAAATGTATGATAGATGAAAAGTGGATGGCATTGGAGAGAAATAAAGAAGCCTTATCAAGATTTACTTGGTCAATTCAATATTAAAGTTTGTTTCTAAAGAAAAACTACAACTAATTTATTCAACAAGTTGGGGGATTTGTACTAAGCTAAATCTGTAATTATAATTTTTTCCTATGGAAAAGAGCTGGTTTTCTTAAGAATGAGTGGTTGTGATTTTATAGTTGAGCATATAAATGTATTTAATATTGTTGTGACCCATATGGTTTCAGTTAGAGTGAATTTGTATGAAGATGATCATTATATGAGTATTTTGTGCTTGTTACCAAATTCATTAGATAACTTGGTAATGGCCATTGGAAGAAATGTCAAAATAATAGTTCCTTGTTGAGGTTGCAGTTGGCTTAATTTAAGAGTAGGTGAGGAAAAGATCTTCGTAATAAACTAATGAGGCTTTGACCATTTTTGTAAGATCAATGAATTAAGGCAAGATGAGAGAAAAGAGTACATCCAAATCTCGATGGAGACAAAAGTCTCCTAAAAATTGAAGGAAAAATGTTTAAACTATAGCAAGGTTGAACAATTCAAAAGGGAATGCAAGGAAGACAAGAAGAATAATAAGAAATAAAATTGGTTGTGATGATGAGTTAGGAAAATATTCTTAAGAAGATGATGGAGATGTCTTTATTGCAAATTTTGAAACATGTGCAAGCTAGAGTGCATGGCTAATAGATTTTGGAGCTTCCTTCCATATGACTTCTCATCGGAATTTTTTTTCAATGTATGATAAACACAATGATGGGTTTGTATACCTTAGAAATGACTCTCCTCTCAACATAGATGTACATGGTAGAGCCTTGATTAGATTCCCTGATGGAAGAGTAAATGGGATCAATATTTTCACATTATAGGTTTAGCATGAAATCTACTATCATAAATACACTTAATGATGCAAGTGTGCAAGTTGTTTTCTTTGAAAAAGGCTAAAAGATGTTTCATGGAGTTATGGTACTTGCAAAGTTTGTTCGTAAAGGTACCTTGTTCCAACTTGATGCATGCAATATTAAATATAAGGCTTTTTTTTTTTCACAGTATAGAGATCTATAAGATCTAATCCTTCACAATTAACTTGATTAATGAAACATTGGCTATAAAAGTTTTTATTTTGTAGTAGAGGGATCTATAAGATCTAATCCTTCACACTTGAAACCTCTTGAAAAATATCTCGACTTAGAAATCAAATTACTATAGAAATATAATGTTATTTCTCAATAGATTGCACCATATAGGTGAGAAGATCATGTGATCCTTGAAAAACAAAAATCCTATTAATGGATTGAATGACTTTCCATTGAATTTATTTGTGTGAGTAATGCATGTTAATAATTGGCCCAAGTTAGCATAACAAGAATAAGTGGCAAACATTGTTTAATGTTATTCTCCAATACATTGTATTGATCTCAAGATATGAATTTGTAGTACATTAGTTTGAAAACTATAGATCTAGATAACAGTGACAACTCATCAGTCAATCATGAAAACATGTCATTAAAGATATTGTTTACAATTCATATCAATGTGGTCTTGGACTTTGTGATTGTTTAGGGACTCACGATGTAACTTTCTCTCCCGCAATCACTTGTTTGAATAATTATACCACTAACTTGTATCATCTTCAATTTGAAACTATGAAAATGAGCTTCAACAAAGATATTCTTGAAAAACCACCAATTCCTCTAAAAGTGAACCACTTCCATGTGTTAAAATTCTCATTATTTTTTATTATCATTGATTTTGAGGAGACAGCATGCTACATTATAATTGGCAAATAAGACTTTGAATCTTGAATCCTAATTGTCATCTTTTACATTTGATGTTCTCCCCATTAGGTGCAAGACGAGGATTTTTTTTTTAAGGGATCAAAGCTTAGACTTTGCATTCTTTTATTTTTAATAATTCATTATTGAAATAATCCAGGTTAGAGATTTGGATTTTTTGTGTGGTGGTTCTTTTTTTTACCACTAATAATACTCATTTCATTTGGTAGTTTTTTCAGTTGACCACTAACCATATTCCTTTGATATTGATGGTTTATGGTTTACCACTAACCAACTTGACTTGAACAATGTGGTGGTTTTGGATGGCCAATAATTAATTTGATTTAAACAATGTGGTGGTTTTGGATGACTACTAACTAATTTGATTTGAATAATGTGGCGATTGTCGGTTTACTACTAACCATTTTCACTTCATGAAGTTACTCCCCCACTTGAAGGTGTAAGAGAGTGTCTTTCCAAGAATGTGCTCCACCATTGAGGTGTGGAGAGTACCATCTTTGACTTCAGAGAACACATAAAATTATATCTAGGTCATGCTTAAAGTCATTAGGAATAATTGCTTGATATATTTCTACTTCTTCCATTTCTTCTTTCTTTTGTATTTATGCCTACTTCTTGACTAGGTAATAATACATAGTCAAATTATTTACTTGTAGAATTAATTTCCAAGAATTTATCCATCCATAATGAACTATCTTCTTAACTTGCTTCTAGTTTCAACATTTTTCTGATAGGTAATATGTCTTCCCACAAGGAGGGAAAGGATAGAGATCAAAACACTAACTATCCATATGACCAACTCTTTGATGATTTTGGCACTTATTATCAAGATTTTGAACATATTCAAGAAATATTGCACTAACAAATTGAATTAACTTTGAGTAATATAGAACATTCAATTTTTTCTCTTTTCCATATCCCCACCCGTTCCAATTTTTATTGTAGGATGACTCTTTCTGAGATATGGAAAACATCTTGGAAATATTTTGATGTTGTTCTTGATGTCATTAGGTGTATGTGACTCATATTCAATCATTTTTTCCTCTGTTAATAGATTGAATTATTCCATACTCATTAGATCTTGTATATCACGATGAGCATAAAATTTTTGCATGATCTCATATGTGTTACATGTTTCATCACACATTTGGATATAGTTCTTTATATTACATGTTGCATCAATCTTCTCTATTAGCTCCTCTATGTCACAACTTACATAAACCTTTTGGATCAGTTCATTTGTATCGCAATTTGCATTAGTCTTTTGTTTGAGATCGTTTATGTCACAAATTGCATTGACCTTAGTTGTAGATGTTGCATAAAGCATGCCATTAATTTGATATTTATTTTGTCTTAATTTTATTTAAAGTGCGTCAATTAGTTGATCCTTGTTATATATTTGACTTTGAATATCACCTGTTGATTATAGTGTATCAACCATGTCACTAATTATGTTTTGTTTGTTATGTAAGTTCACTCAAGCACCTTAGTTTAATTTTTCAATTCATGGTTGTGCTCTTGCAAATCCTTTATTTCCTGAGAGGTGTTTTGTAAATGGTTTCTTGGTTTACCCACTTTTATCATGCTCATTTTTCATCCTTGGTTATACTCACTCACTTAATTATATGTTTGTGTTTCACACGTGTTTGATTTTATGTCACCTTAGGATGTTGGGTACTACCGATTATGAACCCTAATTTTCTTTTGTAGTGATGACTTAGATGACTCATTTAACCTCCTTAATCAATGTTAGATATATCTTCTCAAATTAAAAGATCAAGGAATGTTTCTCTTGATTTACAATTTGGTACTTAATGACACATAACCTTTTACCAATTTTACAAAGATAATAAGTTTGAGATGACTTCAATACATTTAACTATTGCAATCACCATTGCACATGAGCATATGAGCGTCATGTTCTTGATTTTGTGACATACTATATGCAATGCACTATCAGACATAAACATTCATCCATCATCACACCATTGCAATTGTTCTTATTCCCCTTAACTCAGTTTGGGTGGAACAACAACACATTCACCAATGCCAAAAAAGACAATTATTATGGTTTTTACAACTCACTCTTTAACATTGAAGAACATTACAAATATCTCCCTCCACCAACAATAACTTCACCTTTGTTTTCGTACCAATTTGATGCTAGTTTACAAACCCATGATGCATTCATTCTTGACTATAAATCTCCAAAGGCTCTTACAAAGAGTGTTAGCTCCCTTTTACAAAGTTTTCTCCAAACTCCTTTTATCAAAAAGGATTTCACTTTTTTTCCAAATACAACATATTATGCAACAAGGCCTCTTTTGGCTTCTACAAAAATAAAAAGAGATGTGTTTACAACACAATACCACTTTCACTTGCAAAATATATTTAAAATATTTAAGTATAATTGTTTTGGTGTATTTATCTAAACAATACGGGCAAGGCCAAATAATTTGTTGACTTTAAAGGATTTTGCTAGCTTTTTCTAATTGTTTGTATTTCTAATATCTAACACAACGTATCATGCAACAATCTCTCTTTTGACTGAATCTGCAAAAATAAAAAGAAATGTGTGTTTATAACACAATACCACTTTCACTTGCAACATATATTTAAAATATTAAGTATAATTGTTTTTGGTCTCTTTGTCTAAATACTATTGGTAAGGCCAAATGAGCTTGATTTCAAGATTTTGCTAACTTCAAAAGGATTTTGCTAGATTTTTTCTACGACACATTTGTCTAGAGATATTAAGATTTTTTGTATTTTTAATGTCTAATATCTTTAAAGGATTTTTCTTAGGGAACATTTGTCTAGAGATATTAACATTGTTCGTATTTCTAATCTCTAATATAGGAGTTTAAGCAAACATCCTCAACACATAATGTCACCAAACATATATGTTAACTTTAGCATTATTTTTGGATTGTTGCTTTTTTTGAGTGTTTGATGGTTCTCTTGGGTTGTTTGAGCATAGAATTGTTAATATTTGTGGTTATCCACATGGTTTCAACTCCTTTTCTTAAATATGATCACCACAATTTAAATGGTTTGTTTTCCATTTTTGTGACCTATAAAATGCTTGGGCTACTCAAAACCATTGCATATAAACTTATTCTGCCTCAAATTTCAAAGGCGAAAAACAAGGAATAAAATTTTGATGCAATAGAAAATTGATTGATGGCTATAGGCTTCAATTTCTCATTGATTAAATTATTATAATAGGCTACACAGGGAAAAGAAAGATAGATGGTGATGTATCTAGATTTGCAGATGAGGTCATTGAGGATGAATAGGGGCAAACGTGAAGCCATGTGTTGCATGTGGCTAAAAATATTGATTGATGAAACCCTTGATCTAATATTTTGACACTTACATTTGGATGGGAGTAGGCATAGGATTTATAAAGAAGTGCACAATGGACAATGGTATGATGGACTATGTTTTGAGGAAAATGTACTTGATATAATAATCACTTCTCTTTAATTATGAAAATTAACAAAATGGGAGAAATTTTCTCAATAAGATATGTTGTTGACACCTCCAATAACAACCCAAGTGAGAGGACCGATGGGCATGCTCAAGATTGCATACCTGAGCTATTCACAGTATTGTATTCCAATTATCTTAGGCTACCATGAGAAATAAGCCTCCACAGGAAAATGCGGGGGATGCTAAACATGAGTGATGAGAGCATACATCATAGACTAATAGAGAATTTACTTATGAAAATCAAGAGTGGTACACTACTGGATTATAGTTGATCAATTACAATAGATTTCAAGGTACCAAAGTTGTCCTTGCTTCCTTTTCTTCCAAAATTTCTAAGCTAATTAAACCATAAGTTCTCAAACTTGACATTATAGTTGTCATTGTGAACACTATGGTTCACATAATTGTCATTAATATTGTAGGTTATGAAATTAGAGAGAATTGATTAAAAGATGAATAATGGCACAGAGTGCAACAATTGAATCTGCATGCTAACATTCAATAATCTTTACCCATAAATTCCTGTAATAGTGAAACTTTTAGATGAACCATTTAAATAATGTTTTACAAGCATTTTCCTTTAAAGTCTTGTTGACTTTCCAAATCTACAAAAAACGAGCTCGATATACAAATAGTGTGGGTGATTGAAGGATTCTATTTTGAATGAAAGAAGATCACAGAGAGGAGAATCACAATATCACATAGCCAAGTAATACAATATGAAACTCATCTTAAACATAGAAAAAAATTATGATCTCATTGTGTCAAAAGCGTTAAATATTTAAAGAATAAATATTATAAAGAAACATGTATGGATCTAACATTCCATATCTATATTATGCATGAATACAAGCAATGAAACAATGAACTAGTTAGATTTGAATAGATATAGTAATACTTTTGATGCTAGATATGTGGTTACATGATTTGGATATACATATAATCTCCCCATTACACATCACAAAGGTTATAGATTTCCAGTTTATTAGTATAGGCAATGTCATTATCATAGGCTCATCGATAGCTTGTTCATATCCTATGAACTATAGGGCTATCAAATCAAACTTTCCATCAACTTCATTTTACTATTACTCTTATACCATGATAAGAATCGGAGCAATTAAGACAAGACGAAAATGGTGTAAAAGCCTTAATGTTGTTCTCCAATACATTATATGCATTTTGATGTATGAATTTATAGTATATCAATTTGGCAATTCTTTATCTAAATCTCAATGACAACTCATCCATGGATCATGATAAAATCTCACCAAAGTTAATGTTTACAACTCAAATCAATATGGTCTCAAACTCTGTGATTGCCTAAGAACTCATAGTTTAACATTCTACATATGGAAAACAAAATCATGTTCAAATTTATTCTAGTTCTCATAAATATTCTAGGTTGTTGGACTTAACCCACCAATTATTTCTTCTTAATGATTTTATTATTATATCATAATCATAGAATTGTGTTATGACTATTTAACATAAAGATAGTTATGGTTTCATGTTTATGCAATTTACATTGCCTATATGAATTTCCAAGTTAGAAATGAGAAAGGTTCTACTTTTTTTGTATGTAGCTTTAAAGTGAACCATGATATTGGAATTGGAATTGACCAAGCTTCTCAAATGACCAAGGATAAATATAACTATTTTTCTTCTTCTATCTTCATTTGAAATTTTAATAATAAATGGTTCAAATCTCTAGTGTTAGATGCACTAGCCTATGTCAATGCATTTACTAAGGATACAATCCATGAATATGTAGAAACATCTCTTGAATTTCTTGACGATGTTTTTCTTAGAATTTATTTTTAACAAGTCATCACTAAATAATAAAATGACATCACTATAATGTAGGATTTTCCACCTTCAAAATACATCTAATGTCTTGATATAATATCACACCACCACTTTGAATTAGGGAAATTGCACCCATTGAATGAAGGAAAACAAACCAATTTGAATAGTGGAAAACATACCTAATGAATCAAATGGTGTATTTCCTAAAAGAATATAGTATGTCTCACTTAGAGGATTATGTTTGTAGCTCAAGAAAGTACTTTTTCATAGGCTTATGTGTCTAGATGTGCAAAATTCGCCTAATACACACGCTTAGAAAATTACTATAGTGATTAAATTAATTTCTTTAATGCAATAAAGTGATTTAATTTAATGAAATGAAAATGTTTTTGCATTAGTGAACTAGATGAATATCAGCCATTGATCTCAAGTGAGGTGAGATTTAATCTCAATTGTTAATCACTTTGGATATTGGGGTCATGGGCTTGATCAAAACTCAAGTTAATAAAATAAATGCTAGGCTAAGTGACAAGACACATGAGAGTGAGATATCAGTGATCGGGTGGAGAAGGACATCCATCCAAGTTTGTTAGGTCTGACGACAGTGCAAAGGGTAGCAAGTGAGATCCAAATAAACCAAGAATATTGAAGAATAGACCTAAGGCTAATAAATTGCAATCCATGTTCTTGTTGCATGTATTTTTCTTCAGCGGACCTTTTTCCTAATAAGAGATTCCAACTAGGTTTCGAAATTATTTTTAATGAAGAACTATTTGATTGAAAAGAGAACTTCTGTGGAGTGAGTGATTAATATTGGTTATGCTTCTATTGAATATTTTCGTTTATGTTAAGATCCTAATCGTGCTTTTATTTAGTAGATATGAGATCATTTTATAAATAATACGTTAGCCATGTTACTAGTTTTAGAATTCAACAAATGTAATGGTAACATGGTTGATCTCCTTAAGTATGAATGATATGTATTGATATTGAATTACTCCTTTCCCATGAATGATGAGATTAATTGGAAAGAATGTGGTAGGAATCAACTAACTCTTTCACATAGAATGATGTGATTAGATAAAAATATGAACTAATGTATGGGTTAATGAATCATTCCAAATATGGAAGGCCAAATGAATTTGAAATTTGAAGAACCATAATGGGAACTTGAACCATAACCTAGATAATAAATTACCCTTCCTTATAGAATGGGTTTGGAAATAGAAAAAAGAAGGTATTTAGAATGGGAGTTTCTAATGAAATTTCGATTGTGTTGTGAATGAGTTATTTGAGAAAGAACAACATTTGTAGATAGATCCCAGAGAATGAAAATAGTTGACATTTGATAATCAGTTCTCGTGCTAGATGAACATTGTACACTAAGACAAAGAAAGGAAATATTGTAGCAATACGAATACTGCAAATAGTATTTTCCTCTGATTAGAAAAATTTTAATATGTATTTTTATTCATTTAAAGGAATGAATAAAAAAAATGTGCTGCATATTATTGGTGGATTTTTTCTAAAAGTGGGTTTGCTCTAATGGGGCCTCGACTTAGTGAATTTGTGGGTCATAGCACCTGTTTAACACGTGAAATACCTTTAGTTTCCAAAACTAGGTTATTGGTAAAATATTTCCAAAATCCTTTTGTTTAACTCCACTCCTAAATACACTTGTATAAAGAAAATCCTTATTTTTATTAGATTTTCCTTATTTTACATAGATGCTCATTTTCAAATCCCCCCCAATACTATAAAAGCCCCTATAATATATTAAATAAGCTAAATTTTTCACATTTTAAAAACCCCATTTTTATGAATGAATGTGACAAGATATTGGTCAACAAAGTGAAGGCCCGCTTGTTTCTCCATAGAAAATGTGCTAAATTGTTTATAGTTGAAGCCCCCCTAGTTTCTCCATGGAAAATGTGTCAAATTGTTCATAGTTGAATGTAGTGTTCACTTTTTTTATTATTTATCTTTGTAATTAGATAGTAGAAGCACATTTATTACATTATATTAAAAATTAATAAAATTTAGACAAAAGAAATTGTTACAAACTAGTTACTACTTGGATACTTACTAGTGCCCTATTTGAATACAACTCTTGAATTATGAACATAATGAATTCCATTGCATGCAATTTTATTTTAAACATGGGTACATTGCAACTTATTTCCCAAGGCAAAGATCTCTATATGAAAAAGCATACAAAAAATGAACTCACGACTCAAATTTAACACCAATGGGTAAGTCCTTCTATAAGCCTAGAGGTACCAAAGCTTATAACTTCCACAAATAATGTTGCATCCAAATAAGGGGCTTATAGAGGTAACAAAGCTTATAACTTCCACAAATAATGTTGCCTCCAAGTAAGGGGTTGGTGTAGATATTGATATAAATATTACTAAGGAAATAGTCCATATTTCTCTATTTCTTTTTCAAATGCAAGATTAAGGTTGATACATAATTCAAATAACTTAAATTAGAAAAAGGAAACAATTCTTTCGATAAAAAGAATAATACAATGCAATTAGCATTTCATTATTTAAACTATCTTTAATTACATTGAAATTTAAATGTAAAAATGAAAAATGATAACTACAATAAACATGCATAATCCTTAAAACAAGGCATGATCATCAAACAACATAATCCTCAAAAGAGGGCATGATCATCAAACAACACAGAGAAATATTTAGATAATAAAAGGTTAAATATTAAAACTTAAATTAAAAATTTGAATTACAAATAAATATTAAAAATTAAACATGAAATAACATAATAATAATATTTTTTTATGAATTGTTGCATTTTTTTCGTATATTGTAATATAGAAAGAGTAAGGGGTTTTTGATATATTTGTTAATTTAAAATTTCAATATAAATAAAAATAAAAATTGCAAATATAAATTTTATTTTAACTTGTTAAATAAATTAGGATTTGATTTAAATCTTGCTACTTAAATTTTAAATATATATTTCACAACTTTAATATAGAAACATTCATTTTCCTATTATATGTTTGTTTAATTAAATTAATTAATATTAATATATTTATTAATTATATACATAAATATCAAAATTAAATATAAGATATTATTATTTAAATTTATTCTAAAGTGAATATACATATTATTAATATATTTTTTTTCAAAAAAAAATTTATAATTTTTAATTTAATAAAAATAACATTATAATAAATCATTTAATTATTTTATTGTTTTTAATAAAAATTTATATTATGTTTTTATTATTATTTAATTTAATATTCATTTCAATAAAAAGTACAATCATTTTTCGTATATAACATTGTAAAAATAAAAGTAATCTAACCTAAAAATTAATAATTTGAAAAAGAATTAAATGAAAATAAAATTATATATATAAATTTGGTTTAAAAATTGTATTGAAATCAATATTACTATCAATATTATATAGAAAATTAAACTACAGGCTCCTCGAAAAACTAATCCCCATTTCTTCGAGAAAATGATGATGAGCAGAGGTCGAGAGGAGGGAAGGGTCTGGATTCTCCCCCAATGCTCCGCAAGATGACAGGATGGGAACAAGGAACAATGACAATCGTTGACGTACAGCTACAGTAACTTTCCCAATGTCTAGTTACGCCCATTAACGCAAACTCTGTAATCAAAAAAAATTCCCCATGACTTTCTTTTGGTTGATTGTTAGGTCGATTTCCGTCTGCACTTGTTTTATTTTTAAAGTAAGATGATGTATGTTTAAAATGTTGAATAGCTACTGTAACACCCTCAGATTTGGAAGTAATTTTTGTAATTACTGTTAATCACTTTTGGTGTTAACTCGAAGAAAATAGATTGCAAACTAAACTTGATAACACAGTGTTGTTATTTGTTTAATAAATAAAAATTTGTTGAAAAGATGGGATGTGGATGTGGACTATATAACTAAATTTCACACTATATAACTGAATTTTATAACTTCATACAGTTGGGCAGTTATCTCTTTTCATTCTTGGACCCTGGAAGATCTGAAGAGGGAAAAGAAGATTGAAAGTAAAGAATGCAGGAATGTTGTCCTGAGCTGGCTGGGAGCCAGTGGAGACTTTCCAATTAGATCAGAAATCTGATACTCCAGACTGGTCTAAGAGGGCTTTGAGTTCTGCGAATAACCTGTAAAGGTGTAGGAGACTAGTTGTGCAGAAGTGGAAGCTAGGGGAATATGAGGGCTTTAAGGTCTGCGTATAACCTATAAAGGTGCAGGAGACTAGTTGTGTAGAAGTGGAAGCTAGGGGAATCTCGAGACTAGCTGTGTAGAAGTGGAAGCTAAGGGGAATCTGGATGTGATTGCGAGTCCCATTGGAAGGGAAAAACAATCTTACCCTGAATCTGTCTTCTTGACCAGTTACCAACCGTACAGATAAGTAATCAAAACTTATTATTGGTGGTGATTTCTAATAACTTATTAATGTTGTAGGGTTTGATTAGACAAGGTTATTGAAACACAAATAAGGGTATTTTACTTTTCAGATGTTGTAGGATTTGATTAGACAAGGTTATTGAAACCACAAGTAAGAGTATTCTGGAACGGTAAAGGGTTTACTAGTTGAAATACAGAACTTAGGGTAAAAGGCTTACTGGTTGAAATACAGAACTTGTATGAATATTACAATAAGAATAAGACTCCTTTTTGTTCTGAAAAGGTAAAGGGCTTACTGGTTAAATTACAGAACTTGTAAGAAACTTACAGTAAGAGTAAGAGTATTCTATATTTGGTTATGCCAAGTTTAATGTTATGTTGCTATAAAAAAGCAGTAAAGGAACATATCCATTATTTAATACTCTGGGGGGTTGATACGCTCAAGGAAATTGCAGAAATCTACCCGAGGATTCAGTTATGCAAAAGGGTAGAATACATTATCCCGGAACCTGTAGACAAGCTTGAACCTGACAGCCTAGTCTGATAATCAAAAGCATAACTGGAATATAAGTAGCATAAATATTGGGCATGTGCAGAGCAGTTAACGCTAGTAATAAATTAGCTACTGTTTACATTCCATACACTGGAAAAGTCAACAATTTAAACGAGGTTTTCGGGCAGAGCCATAATTGTTTAAACCACGAATGGTTAAGCACGGTATTCCAATATACAGTCAGAGCTCAATTACAGAAAACCTGTAAACCCGAAACCAATTCCAGATAAACGCAACTAATTCATCTTCATTGACAAGGCCGGCCGGTATAACGTACTCGTAGTGAGTAAAGAAAGAGGAGACATTTCAGACTGCTCAAGCTTGTAAATCAGTTATCATAACTGAATGTTTAACCGAAATAACAGTTATGACTCTGTACAGTCAGGAACTGGAAAGAAACCGACAATCAAAATAAAATAGAGTTTGTCATTCAATCAGCTTGGAAACCTCTGACTTGATGGCGAGGGTAAACCCATTTTCTGTTTAAACTAATAGCGAGCATTTTCTGTTTAAACTAATAGCGAGCATGCAATGAAGAAATATAATAGCATTAAACCCAGAAGGGCTTACGAAACGGAAAAACGCAGATAGTTTATACAGCTTAGCGAAAACAAATCGTATCCTTGCAGTCTAATGTAGGTTGTGGCCTTAACCTGTGTGATACAAGGAGCATAAATATGGTAATAGTTCGGTGGAAAACGCCAATACCCAAATCGAATGGATTAAAATCCCTTAAGTGTTTTCTCAGATAAAACTCATCAAAGAACATGCAAACTTTCCCAGTAATTAGAGGAGCTTGGCCAACCTGTATTTGAAGGGAATGAGTGTTGACGATATCCTGGGAACTAACTTTCCTGAGAGCCGCACTGAAACCCTGCGCTTTCTCCTGAGTGAGAACCAAAACACCCAGTTAGGCTTATTAACAAATAAAAACAAATTAACAACACTGAACGTATGAACAAACTGAGGAAGTTTCTAATACCTGAGCTTGCTGCATAGGGAAGGGTTCCATTTGCTGACCATGAACCAGGCGGTGAAGAGGAAAACCTGTGAATATCAAACTTGCGAAGGAAGGGACTTTCTCTACGCGCGCTGCTTCTGGAAAGGAAAGGAAAAGCGAAGAGGTGGGGGCCATTCACAGCCCGTTAACCAAGATAATGAAGGATTTACTCCTTTATTAAGTCTTTTGAATTAATCATATTTTCGCAGCTATGTAGCAGTGAAACTAGTTAACCCAGACAACGAAGGATTTTTTTATGCACTAATGAATAATTTAGAAGTAAGTTTTTTTTTGGATTATTCACATTGTTAGAATTTGGTCGATGTTTCGAACTAACTAATGTTTAATGTGGTTACATCTTTGCTATTTATTTTTTATGATCAATAAATTTCTCACCTTGTTCTAGGATGAACCAGAAACTAACTAATGTGGTTGCATCCTTACTATTTGTTTTTCTGATCAATGGATTTCTCACCTTGTCTTAGGATGAGCCAGCAATGTGATTAATCTGAAAGACTTACTTCTACATTATAGATCAGAAAAGTCATCTAATAAAAGATTTTTATTTAATTTTTATTTACAATTTATGAGATGTATTGTTGAATTTTTTAAATAAATTTATGAGAGTAAACCCGTGGTTTAATGATTTTGATAGTTAATAAGTTATTAAAATAAAATATTTTTTTTTAAGGGTTAATAAAGATTTTTATTTAATCTTATTTACTAATATATATATATTGGGTTGTTTTAATTAAAGGTATAAAATTTTTAATTTATTCTTTTGATTTTATTTTAATTGAAAATTGTATTTAAATAACAAACTTTTTATAGTTATTTATTATATAATTAAACTAAATCAATAGTAATAATAATTAAATATATCAATTTTTAAGAAAAAATTAATTTGCTTATAAAAATATTCTAAGTTTTTTATTTATTTAAATTTTAATTTTTATTTTAATAAATTTGTTAACATTATATTTTAATAATAAATAATTTATTTAAATATAAATTTTTTATAAATCTTTTACATTTATAATTTAAAATAATAAAAAGATATCCACAAACAATATTGTATAAAAATTTATCTTATATCTTAAATTTTTTAATAAGAAACATATAAATATTTAATTAAAACCATTTTATCTCTTAAATATTATGAAAGATAATAATACATGAAATAAAAAATATGTAAAATCAAATAAAAATGAGTGAGATTGTTAATGGCGGCAGTAAATCAAAATCTCAATAAAACACATAATTCATTTAAATAAATAAATAAAATGTCGCTCCTTTATAATTGTAAAATTAATTGTTGTCTAATTAATTGCGCATATCTTTATAATTGTTTTCGGGTGAAACTTTCACATTTTACCTGATAACACGTCGAATTTGGTCTTCCAAACGTTTTGGTATTTGCTCTTGTAACATTATTTCACCGAACAGTAGTGTAAAGTTCACAATAATCTGTATAGTTTATCTATTTTTGCAATGACCCACCACGTTTTCCAGCTTAGAGTGAGTGTTCAGGAAAACAAAACGAATTCAGAGCAATTTTATTAACAGTGCTGCTATAAAGAGATATCACAACAACCCATAGCTGAAAATGTCAATTACAGGACTTCGTTTCACTGTTCACAGGCTGCAATGACTATTTTGGGGCCACCGGTGAACATTATAATAATGAAGTACTCTGATCGCAATATTTGCCTTTGACCTTTCATCTTGAAGCGTCTGTTTCTTCCAGCGGTGTCGCAGCGGCTGCCCTACCCCAACACCTCGCCTGTATTTCTTCCGTTCCTGCCGCAGGTACTTCCATATTCCTCCACCCTGTAACTGCAGTTTCCCATAATGCTTCGTAGTCAGCACCCTCAACCACCTCAGATGTTGCAGACTTCCATGTTCTTCTAACTCACAGCAGTCTTTCACGTTAAGCATTATAAGTTTTGTCAACGGCGCCAGCCCCCCTATGCTCTGCAGTTTCCGACACCCACCAGCACTAAGTGTCCTCAGTGATCTCAAATGTTCCAGACCTGGAAGTTCTTTTAACTCGCAGCAGTTCGCCACGTTTAGCACTTGAAGTCCTGTCAGCTGCTCCAACCCCTCTATGCTCTGCAGCTTCCCACAGCCACTCGCATTAAGATTCCTCAACCACTTCAGATGTTTGAGACCACCTGGAATTTCTTTTAACTCACTGCAGTTTGCCACGTTTAGTTCTACAAGTCCTGTCAGCCGCGCCAATTCCTCTATCCTCTGCAGTTTCCCACAGCCACTCGCATCAAGCTTCCACAACGACTTCAGATGTTTGAGGCCATCTGGGATTTCTTTTAACTCACTGCAGTTTGCCAAATTTAGCTCTTTAAGTCCTGTCAGATGCGCTAACCCCTCTATGCTCTGCAGTTTCCCACAGCCACTCGCATCAAACTTCCGCAACGACTTCAGATGTTCAAGACCACCTGAGATTTCCTGTAACTCACAGCAATTTGCCACGTTTAATTCTTGAAGTCCTGTCAGCTGCGCTAACCCCTCTATGCTCTGCAGTTTTCCAGATCCGCTGGCATTAAACTTCCTCAACTGCGTCAGATGTTGGAGAGCACCTGGGATTTCCTTTAACTCACAGCAATTTGCCAAGTTTAGCTCTTCAAGTCCTGTCAGCTGCGCTAACCCCTCTATGCTCTGCAGTTTCCCACAGCCACTCGCATCAAACTTCCGCAACGACTTCAGATGTTCAAGACCACCTGGGATTTCCTGTAACTCACAGCAATTTGCCACGTTTAATTCTTGAAGTCCTGTCAGCTGCGCTAACCCCTCTATGCTCTGCAGTTTTCCAGATCCGCTGGCATTAAGCTTCCTCAACTGCGTCAGATGTTGGAGAGCACCTGGGATTTCCTTTAACTCACAGCAATTTGCCACGTTTAATTCTTCAAGTCCTGTCAGATGCGCTAACCCCTCTATGCTCTGCAGTTTCCCACAGCCACTCGCATCAAACTTCGGCAACGACTTCAGATGTTCAAGACCACCTGGGATTTCCTGTAACTCACGGCAGTTTGCCAAGTTTAGCTCTTCAAGTCCTGTCAGATGCGCTAACCCCTCTATGCTCTGCAATTTCCCACAGCCACTGACATTAAGTCTCCTCAATGATGTCAAATGTTCGAGACCCGGAATTTCTTCCAGCTCAGAGCAATCTTCCATGTCTAGCACACCCAGTTTTGGCAGCTGCGCCAACCACACTATGCTCCGCACTTTCCGACACCCACTGGCTTTAAGCTCCCTCAACAAAGTCAAATGTTCCAGACCTGGAAGTTCTTTTAACGAACAGCATTTTTCCGTGTTTAGCACTTGAAGTTCTGTCAACTGCGCCAACCCGTCTATTCTTTTCAGATAGTGGCAGTTAACCTTCAGCTCCTTCAGACGTACCAACGTTTCAAGACCTGGCAGCTCCTCAACTGTGTGGCATGCTACGAGTTGGAATTTCTGGAGCCTTTCAAGACCACAAAGTCCTATTTTCCTCAATGTACAACACTCGCTCAACTCTAGCTCTATAAGTGTTGCTGGCAATTCTACAACCTCCGACAAAAAACCACAGCTGAGAATGCTGAGATGTTGAAGGTTTGGGCAAAGGCCTTCACAAAATGATAACCCTGAAATGTTTGTCCGGCACAGTCTTAAGTATTTTAGCCCAAACATGCAGTTGACAATGGAAGCGTCCACTTTATTCAACACTATTCCCCCTTCAACTTTTCTGAGTGGCAGTTTACTCAATGGACACTCCTCTATTTCCAACCGCTGAAGACTGTTCAGCTCCACGAGGCATGGTGGTAAGTACTCTAAACCCGACTTCTTGATTTTCAACTCTCCCAGCTGGGTCAACAATCTAATGGAATCCGGCAAATGCTTCAACTGAATGCAACCAGAAAGCACTAATTCCTGTAACCTCCTTAAGTCACCGATGTTATCGGGCAGACGTTTCAATTGGCTTCCTAAATGCAGAACTTGCAAATCACTTAGCTCTCCGATAGCACTTGGCAATTCTTTTAAATTTGTACCTGATAAAAATAATTTTAGCAATGACCGGTTATGTGAGACTTGGGGAGGCCATACTTCAATTTTCGGACAATCTCCGAGGTCTAAGCATTCAAGGGAACTTATCTTTCCAAGAGTTTCAGGAAATATCTGCAACTTTTCACAAAACCGCAAAACCAAACGTTGCAGGTTCTGTAACTCCCCAAAGGAATCTGGGAGCCTCTCTAATTCATAGGCTTTAGACAAGTCAATATGTCGGAGGTTCTTTAACCTCCCAAATGAATCTGGAAGACTTTTTAATTTTCCGCACCGAGACAAATCAATATGTTCGAGGTTCTTTAACTCACCAAGGGAATCTGGAAGACTTTTTAAGTTTAGGCAAAGAGACAAATCAATATGTTCGAGGTTCTTTAACTCACCAAGGGAATCTGGAAGCTTCTCTAGGTTTCGACAAAATTGGAGCTTAATACGTCGGAGATTATTTAACTGACCAAGGGAATCTGGAAGACTTTTTAAGTTACGGCAACGTGACAAATCAATATGTTCGAGGTTCTTTAACTCACCAAGGGAATCTGGAAGACTATTTAAGTTTTCGCACCAAGACAAATTAATATGTTCGAGGTTCTTTAACTCACCAAGGGAATCTGGAAGACTTTTTAAGTTATAGCAATAAGACAAACCAATATGTTCGAGGTTCTTTAACTCACCAAGGGAATCTGGAAGACTTTTTAAGTTATAGCAATAAGACAAACCAATATGTTCGAGGTTCTTTAACTCACCAAGGGAATCTGGAAGCTTCTCTAGTTTTCCACAATAATAGAGGTTAATAGTTCGGAGATTATTTAACTCGCCAAGGGAATCTGGAAGCTTTTCTAATATGCTGCAAGAAGACAAGTCAATATGCTGGAGGTTCTTTAAATTCCCAAGGGAATCTGGAAGCTTTTCCAATTTTTGGCAAAAAGACAAGTCAATACGCTGGAGGTTCCTCAAGTTTTCAAAGGAATCTGGAAGCATATTCAACTGGCCACTACCGGACAGGTCAATATGTTGGAGTTTCGTTAAATTGCCAAAACAATCCGGCAGCGACTTCATTGAATTGCAGTCGATTAAGCTCAGGTGCTCTAAAGACTGCAGATGGCAGAATTCATCTGGCAAAGTTTCCAGATGAAGAGCAGAAAATTGAGGTTCAAAGACAATTTTTTCGAGTTGCGTCAACTTACCTATGGACTTTGGAAGTTCTAAAAGGTCAGAGTCAATAATACTCAACTCCTTCAAGTATAAAGGTACCTGCAATGTTCACAAATTTTCCAAAAGTGAGTTGGGGCCGTGGATGTCAATTGTAAACGTGGTGGTCTATCAAGATGGAATATATCCAAAAGCCATTTCATAAGGGAAGAACAACCCCGATTAAAAAATAACTATATATACCTGAATATTATGATCTTCCCACAGTGTTTTCAATGTTGCCGACCTGCACACTTGCAGAACCCTCAAACGCTCCATTGGAATCCAGGGAGGGAGGGAAGAATAAGGACATCTATCCCATCTGAGCCATATGAGATGTTGTGACCGTGCAGCCTTGAATATGCTTTCTTCCAAACAATCCCCTTCAACTCTAAGCAGCTTCAACCCGCGCATACCACGGAAAAGATCGCCCAGCTCCGCACGGTTTTCCACCGGCGTTTCAACCATGTTAATTCCACGCACCTAAATTGTTGACTGGAAACTGTTAGAAACAATATTGACATCCTTGCAAAATCTAAGAATTACGATATTGAGACCACAACACTAATTTCAAAATCAATCTTAATGTTTCAAAATACGTACGATTAATTTCTCCGGCAGATTGTCAAGAATGTTCTGCGTTAGGCGGCAAAAACGATACGGGGAATTCTTCTCTCCGATATCTCTGCCCAGGTCTCGAAGATGGTCGTGCATTATTATATTATTTTTGCTGTCGACCTCAATGAGACACTTGTTCTGTAGATTCCAAAGACCCAGCCATCCATCCAAGTCCAGTCCCTTCCATATTTGAATGGCAGTATCCCTGTCTTCTCCTAGGAAGAAACATGCAATGTCTAGGAATATCTGCTTATCCTTTTCATTCAGGCTGTCGTAGCTGATTTTCAGTCTGCTTTGAATATCGTCAGGAAGCATATTTGAGATTTCGATCAATTGGGCTCTCCAGAGAGTTAGATCACTGCTTCCACGAAGATGCGCGCCAATCACTGTGAGTGATAACGGTAATCCACCGCACGCATCGACAAACTTACTAACCAGTACCTCAAATTCTGGCACTGGACGAGGCTGGTCAAAGGCATGCAAGCAGAAGAGTTCTTGGGAGTGTTTCTGATTGAGACACTGCAACTTATAAATGGCTGACTCATTGATATCATTGTTTATAAGAAGCTGCTTATCGCGAGACGTTACTAAAATTAAGCTACTGGGATGAAGGGCATCCTTAGCTGGTAAGAGTAATGCATCAAGCTGCGAAGAATGATCCACATTATCTAAAACAATGAGAGCTTGTTTGGATGACAGATTTCGTTTGAGATTTCCTTTACCTTCATCAGTGCTCCGTATTTGTTCATTCAATTGAGTCATGTCCTTTATAAGGTCACTCTGTAAGGTAGTTAAAGACTTTTCTCTGATATCAAATAAAAAGCAAGATTGCCTGTAATTTGATCTTTCACGGTTAAATATTTCTTTAGCAAGTGTGGTTTTGCCAATCCCTCCAAGCCCCACAATTCCTATAACTCTAGTTACCCCAATTTGCTGCTGCTTCAATAACTCTTCAAAATCTCTTACTTTTTGATCCAAACCTGTTGGATATCTGGACACGTCCAGTGGCGGCTTTTTAACCTTTGCCAATACCAATTGCACGACCTCATTCACCAGTTGCCACTCCACACTGAATTAATATTCACAAACAAAATTACTAATTAGCAGTAAGCAAAGCGTACATAAATAATTTGTCATATACTTATGAAACTAAACAATATAAAAAGAGGAACAGGAAGAGATGGAGTTGTCACCCATTATAAGCTCCTTCCAGGTCGAAACCATCTATATTTGAAACATTAGAAAGAGCATTTCTCCATTTTTCAATAATGTCGGGGTCGTAACGCGGCTTCCTTTGATGCGTTTGGGAGTCGGTTGTTTTCTTCTGTTCGAGCTCGGCCAGGGCTTTAGCGTACACTCCGTCTTTGCCAAGTGTCCATCGAAGGTCAGCCGGGCTAACGCCGCAGAAGATTGGAATAATGGTTGACCGGGCCGACTGCATGGACTCCAACATAAGTAGTAGCTCATTGAGACACCACTCAGACTCTGCATATCGACGAGAGAAGATTGCGATATGGACTGAGGCATCTCTTATAGCCGCAGCTATTTGAGAAGTGAAGAAATCCCCCTTCTCCATTTCTTCCTTGTCCAGAAACACTTGCAATCCTAAATCATGAAGGCGATTGTGGAGATGGGCAGCGATGGATAACTTGGTGTCCGGCCCGCGGTGGTTGATAAACACCTGGTAGGGAGCCTTGTTGGTTGATAAACACGAGTTGGACGACGATGCCAACGGATTTGCCATCGAATACACAATGAAAAAACAAAGATGAAATGTATGAGAGAGATTGGGATTAAAACCTGGATCCAGTTGATCTCACAAGTGTGAAGAGCCTACCAGCCGCTTCCAAGTTACAACCAGGGTTTGGTAATCTTAATATTTTCAGATTCCTCGTCTGGTTGATCTCACAAGTGCAGAGTGGCTACCAGCTGCTTCCAAGTTCCAGCGCGACTTTGGTATGTCTGTGTATGTCTCTCCCAATCTGTTAAGAGCAAAACTGCAACGATTTCGTTTTGTTTCAAACCAGAGCTCCTTCTCCTATTTCGAAACCCTAATTCAAAGGTAGAAAGAGGAGTTAGAATGTGTCGCGAAATACTACTCATCAAAGGAAGTGACTTGGGAACTTAGTGGGTGATGGGTACGTCTGACGTGTTATGTTGTCGGTGATCAGTGATCTTCACGTGCTGTGGTCAGTGACCAGATGCTTCCCTGTTAGGCAAATGAAGGGACTAGTGAATTTCGTGGTGAAAGAGGGGAAGCATCTCGCCACCGACAACACCACATGTGAGAGTAGCAGACGACAATGGAGACCACTGATCACGCGTTGAGTCCTATGGAGATAGCTTTTTCCAGGTAGGGCTGGAATTTGAAAACAGACGTATTGGACAAATTTGCCCGTTTCAAAAAGTGATTTTGATAAATTTACAATATTTTTAATTATATTTGACAAACAAATCACCTCTTGAGGCAATCTTACTTTGCTCCCATTATGTTTATGTTTATTTTATGTTTATTTTATGGAAACAGTTGGCTGAGCGGGACATAAAGATAATATTATAATAATGCTTAAAAGTCTGTTAAATTAGCAATTTGTTTGATATCAGCAATTTTTTCGTCAAATATAGTGAATTTATTTTGGCCATGTTGTGATAAAATGTTTGAAATAAATATTAAAATTGAAAAATCAACCAATTTAATAATAAAATATTT
>APFE031404407.1:96606-110633 GCA_000404065.3 Pinus taeda | reverse complement strand
TTTGCATTCAAAGAAATGCCATATTTTCCACACTTAAGAAAACTTGCTTTAGATGCTCTAAGTGTTGTTGATCTGATTTGTAAAAACAGTTAGATCATCAAGATATATAACAAGAAAATCGTGAATTTCTTTTGCAAAGGCAATGTCCATTGCTCTTTGAAAAGTTGCTCCTGCATTTTTTAGTCCAAATGGCATTTTAATGTACATGAAGGTACCCCATCATGTCATAAATGCAGTTTTCTCTTGATCATCAGGATGAACCAAAATTTGGTTCTAACCTGAAAACCCATCAAAATGTGAAATTCTAGAAGAACCCACTACCCTTTGCAAAATATGATCCATTCTGGGGAAAGTATAGTTATCTTTAAGTGAGACTTTGTTTACATTTTTCAGTTCAACACATAATCTTATTTCCCCTATTTTCTTCCTAGTAGGTACTAGGTTAGACACCCATTCTGAAAATCTAATAGGGGCAATAATTCATGTTTCATACATGCGTTTGATTTCTTTCTCAATTGATGGTAATAACACAGGGTTAATTCTTCTGAGTTGTTGTTTAAAGGGCTTTTTATTTTCTTTCAAAGGGATGGTATGTTGAATGATAGAGGTGTCATAGGACTTCAAATCTTCGTAACTCCAGGCAAAAACGTCCTGGAATTCCCTCATAAGTTTAACATACTTTAGCTTCTAATCAAGAGGCAAAGATTTTGACAATTTTATCAATTTGGGGTTATCCTGTGTTCCTAGATTATAATCCTCAATATTTTTTTTAATGGCTCCATTTTAGGTTTCTTGGGAATGTCATTAGAGTCAAACAAATCTTCCAAAGGAGTTAATCTTTTGGGTAAATTATTATCCTTCAGATTTATAACCTTTGTTTCTTCTTCAATTGTCTCATCTAGTTCTATTTGTTTCAGGTCCTTGACTTCTGATTGTGAGAACTTAGTAGGATGAAGCATGTTTATCAAATTCTCTTCCAAATTGATAATGTCCATTTTTATTGATCTACTTATCACTATAAAAAACCTGCCAGTTCTTAATATTATCAGGTATGGCTAGCCTATGCCTAACCTCAGTAGTATACTGATGATTAGGTTGAAAAGGTAATTTGCAAGTGTTGGCAAACATGGCTAGACTATGGGCTTGCATGTTTTGTTTTCTAGAAATAGTTGCAAGCTGGGTTTCCAAAAAAGTGTTGAGGATTTCTATGACTATCCCTCTGTAATATCCCAATCTAGGATCTCTGGTTATGTAAGTTCCTTTTATTTGTTTAATTATCAGTTCATAATCTCCTATGATTGACACCCTTATAGCTCCTAATCTTTTAACAAGTTCAAGACCTAACAAGAGAGCCTCATATTCTGCCATATTATTGGTGCATCTAAAATTTAATTTGTAGGCATGGCCTTTAGCATGATCATTTTCTAAATTGTACACCCAAACTCCTGCACCTACTCCTAATTTATTTACCAAGCCATCAAACGCTAAATGCCAAAGGATTTCATGTTCATTATTTGTATCTAGGGTAGTAGGAACTTGTTTAACCATGGCATTTGGGTTTTCATTGTCATCTGATTTTTCTTTGTTATTTGATATTTCCTTAATATGAATAGTTGATTTTTCTTTTTCAATTTCTTTTGGTTCTGCTGCTAAAACATCTAAAGTATTTGAAGGACTAGCTTCTGCATTGTAAAGAATGAAAGAATCCATATCAGAGTGTACTGAGTAGATGGGGAAATTTTGGGGTTTTTCCTGACTACTTACTACATATTTCATGAATGTTTCTCTACATAGCTTCTTGGGTTGTCCATAAACCAATATAGTGGCATATGACATATCCAGTTGAAGAGATCCCTGAATCTTAGCACCCCAGGATCTGGACAACAGTATGCCATATCTGGGTGGTATATCTGCTACCACTATGTCAATTTATATTGTTTTTGTAGGATATTGAACCAATGAAAACATATCACTTGACTGCAGTCAAAAGAAAACAAATCTTTGTATGGTCTTGTGATGTCTAGGTCTAGCTTTTCCATGACAGACATGGGCATGAGATTATGAGATGCACCAAAGTCAAACATGGCATTGTGGAGAATCTTATCATGTATGTTTATGCTAACATAGAAGGGAGGAATTCACCCTTCCAATGGTTTCCTATTCACTTCTGGGCTAAAGATTAACTCAGGTTGATCATCAAAAAGATTCACTGAGTCTTCAATTCCAATAATTCTTAGTGATTATTGATTTGAGTCTGGTAAACATCATGGTTAGCTAATTCAGATAATGGGACATAAATTTTTAGCTTGCCTACTTCTGTTTCCAAATTAAAGGACTTTTCTATTTGAGCTCTTGGATTTCGAGAAGCTGTGTTTTCTATGTCTTTCTCCTTTTCAGGATTAGAGTCATGATTTGTTGATTCTCCTAAATCAACCTTTGGAGGTTCTTCCACAGTTTCCAAGGAAGGAATTGAAGTGGAAGGTTGTTTATTGTTAGGCTGGTTATTAGATACATCTTCTATGGTGGGGCTGGAAGGGTTTCGATTAGTTCTTGAAAGAATCTATAGTGTTTTTGTCACTGGACCAGTTTTGTTCTTTTTAGGTTGATTAGGACTTGTTTTTTGGTTTGTTTTAGGGTTGTCAATACTTTTTATACTCCTAAGGTTATACTGCTTGTGCACCTCGAAGATGGCAGAGTCATATCCATGTCTAAAGTTGAATGATTCTCCTGATTGGGTTTGGAACTGTTTAAGTATGTGGGCCTCTTGGTCATCCTGGGATAAGAAAACTTCTTCTTCATCATCAAGCCCCATCAAATTGATTTGAGTATCTTCTTCTGGACCTTCAGATTGAGAAGTTTCTGCATAGTTCTCCTGGAAAGGGGGTCTAATGTTTTGGTCAGGACCATTCTTTCCAGTGTTCTAGTTTTGGTTTTTCCTAAAATTAGGATTTCTCCCTGTATTAGCTTGTTGGCTATCCCAAGGAGATATCCTTTCAATTATGTCAACTCTGTCTCCTAGTCTATCCATTCCTTTAATTATGGCATCTAGATTTTGTTCGAAAGGTGAGCTTTCTTCTTTTAATGGTATCCTCCTTTCACTCCTAGCCTTGGATATTTTGGATAGCAGGTTGGCTTCAAGACTGACTGCTATATCTTCTAAAGTAGGGGGGTTTCGTTCTCTCAGCTGGAAAGCCATATCAGAATCAAATCCATCCAGGAATTTGATTAAGGCTAAACTAGGTGGGGGCCTAAGATCTAGTGGAATGGCACTATACACACGGTTAAATCTAGTGCAATAGTATTGGACAGTTTCATGGGGTCCTCTTCTTAGGTTCTCTTATTCAGATAAAATCTGAAGGGGGTCTTTCCTTTTTTCCAATATGTTTAAGAACTGTTGATAGAGGGTTCGTAGGCTATCTATACTATTAGGCTTTAAGGATATGAACCAGGTTCTAACTTCTCTAGAAAGACTTTGTACAAATATTATAATTTGCACATCAGCAGTGTCTATTTCATAAATTTCAAAATAATTAGCCATCTTCTTGGTGTTTTGTTGGGCTGTATAGGTTCCAGTGCCATCAAAAGTAGTAATCTTACTTTGGTAGTCCTAGGGAATGACACCTAAAATTGGCTGGCAGAACATGGGGAGCATATCTGTTGGCCATTGTTATTGATAGTGTTGAGACAAAGGCTGGAGTTGGGGTAACAGTGGATGTTTGAGTTGTGGATGGAAAACTAGGGTTATAGTCAATTGTGGAGTGGTTTGAGGTTGAGAGAGGTGAGCGAATGATGATGATCTAGTGGAAAGAGAAGTAACTATAGAAGGATTAGAGATTTATTCAGTGTTGAGATCAGATTGAGGTGAGTTGTGCAAATATCAGTCAATCGACAAATTAGCTCTTTGGATTTTGAGTTCTCTAATGAACTCTAGGTCTTGGACTAGGTCTATTAATTAAGAGTCAGATGAAGTCTGAAACAAAGAGGTTTCAAAGTAATCATCAAAGGGTAGGTCTTCTAGGTAAAGCCACTTGAAAGGACAAGATTGGGATCTGAATATGGGTTGAGGGCTAACAGAGCTTTCTTGTCTTCTAATAATTTTTGGGATGAAATTGGGGTTCTCGAACACAGGTGGGGGATTGGGATCAGGATTAGCCCTAGTGTATCGAGTTCTTTCTGAAGCCAGATTTCAGGTTTTTTCTTTTTATTTTCTTAAAAGATATCAAAATAACTTCTCTGAATTCTTTAATATGCTTAGAATCAAACTTTGTGTTTCTTAAAGATTTGTTTTGATTGAGGAATGTTCTTCCCCAGTATGGTTGATACTATGTTATCACTCAGATTTTGCTTAGAAGTTATGGGAAGAAGGAAAGGGGTCGAAGTGACCACAAACCAATCTTTTAAGTACATAATCTAGCCAATTTATACTAAGAGAGGGCTCTCTCTTTATGATTTAGCTTCTTTTTATGGGATATTAGGCTAGTTGTGAAAGCTTGTAGGGAATTTTGGTTGGGTGGTGAAATTCTAGTAACAGATGGATAGAACAAGGCCTTCAAGCCATTAGGCTATGGAGTCAAATAGAGTGATGGATCAACTGGATTAGATCAAATTATAAAAGGTAAAACTCACATGGCAAGGTAGTAAAACAAAAGGAAAATGCCAAGTTCAGATGGATGGATGAAATGGTAATAAACAGGGAGAAAGGGCAATGAAGAATCCTTTAACCGGGTTTAATATGCAGAATAGAGGGTACTCATTAACAAGGAGTAGTTAAGTATTCTTTGTTAAATGGGTCACTATGATAAAATATGAAAGCAAGGGAGCATTTAAGAATTCCCTAAATATGATAGTCTAGAAGAAAACATTAAGAAAGATAAACCTTTTAAAACCGATTGTAGCAAAGCAACTTCTAAAATATCATTATTTCATTTATCATTCAGATTTCATGAAAACACATATGATCATTAATAAACAGAAGAGAAAACAGTAAAAAACAAGAGATATATAATACTTATTTGATTTCTATTTGACACAAGTATCCTGTAAACTGCCTTAGCTTTATTCCTTGATCTAGCAAGCCATACAAATGTTGGTACAATAGCACTTCAATTCCAAAAGAAAATGTCTATAGAGATGTTGTAGAATCCACCCTTAATACTTCAAATAAAGAAGTATTTATACAAAATTTACATCAAAATATCTCATAACTAAATGAGATTTATTCTAGGAATATAAAATATCTCTTTACACAAATATAGAGACAGATGGTCTCGAATATAGTGACAGATAATGAACTGATTTTTGTTGTCCCTATTTTCGTTGAAGGAGCTGGAGGCATGCTCTATGATTTTGCATCTTGTTGTTGCCTTCGTAACTCTTTGTTGGAAATCTGATTTGATATTTTTAACTGATACTCTTTCACCAGTAACTGATACTCTTTACCTGTTCACCAGCCTTCATCCTTTTTACCAAAATTTACTTTGGTAATTATTTATATTTACCTCACTTTTGTCATGGTAATTTATAGGATGTCAGTCATGTTGGTCCATCAATCATCCTTTGGTATATTCATCCGTGTCAATTTCCTGTAAATTTCATCTACTTATGTATATTTTACAAAATTGGGTTATACTGGGAATAAATGCTTTACTTCATGTTCAATGAAAAAGAGGTTCTCTAAACCATCGTAAAGCACTTTTCCTGTGGGTAATGCCTAGGTCGAAGATGAACTAGCCTGACTGTCAGCTTGCTGATGTAATTTGTTGATGTGTTCTATCAGAACCATTAGCCTATCATTGATGACTAAAGGGCTTGGGAGTCCCTTACTTCTTAAGATGTCAATTTTTTTTCATGGACTCATTTATATTTTCCTACATACTTAGACATCTACATTCCAGGCCTTGCATTAGATCCCTTTTGGTCAACACTTTCTTTATTTCGAGGATGGTAGCAGTCCTATCCTCAATGTCTAATTGCTCCAATTGTTGCCTGTTTTACTGTTTAGAAAAATGATTAACTGATTTGCCTCTTCAGGCTTTCTACCCAATTCCTCTTTGGTCTTCCGACTTCTTCAAGAGCAGGCTTAACCAAATCAATTTGTTCAAAAATAATTTGAATGGATGACCAAATATCATTGATGGAATCAATGATATTGGTCCATAATATCTTCCTAATGTCTGTTAAAAGCTTTTCAAATGTCAGATCTTTCTCCAATGCTTTAATTTGTTGGGCCATGCCTTTGTTTTTCCTTACCTCCTCTGCATAATTGATCTTTGATATATCATATTTCTACTCCAAAGTAGTGAATTTCTCTTTTACTTTTTGTAGCTCTATTACTTGGAGTTTAATTTCTTCCATTGACTTAATCAAGTCCTCTATGCTCTGTGTTGGTGTACCTGTATGTGATGTACTTGTTGCTTCTATGGGTGCATCTGTTGCCAAAGGAATGTTTGGTGCTAAAACAGTTGCCATTGTGGAAGGGACTTCTGTTGAAACTACTGGCACTACAGTTTGAGGCTGTGTGGTTGACTCACTCTGCCTTGACTGCACTACTTTCTCCAATTACTGCATTGTTTCCTTTAATTGCACATTTAACTTAAGTACCAAGTCCATAAGTTCTTCATTTTTCTTCTCTGTAACCTCAACAATCTGAGGGTGAATGAGTGGTGGCAACTTCAATTGTTTTCTAGGTGCAACTATGTCTTCATTCTTTTTCTTAATTAAGTTTTCTACTACCTTAACATCTTTTGGGTCATGACCCAACTCAATTAATAAATCTTCCAGTGATTTTATTCTGTTATCTTTTGCTTGTGTGGAGGCTTTCTCCAGCTGCAATTGGGTTGTAGTGTTGCTCAATGAATTTTGCAGTCTACGAGCCATCATTGCTTTGTTGGTCAGTGTTGAATATACCATCTCACCCGTTTGCTTGTGTAGTTCAATCTTGTGTATAGGGTGGATGTCTTTAGCCATGACTTCAAAGTCAGTTTTGAGATAATCATTCAAGGATTTTGGCTGCAGCACTCTTGACTTCAGGAAACTCATTTTCATTTTTCCCTCTTTGATGTCAAAGGCTGAAATCAATCTAGTTTGGTTTGTAGGGGCCATCTTTAAGTACTGAGTATAGGCTTGGGCCTTCAGTTGCTCATTCTTTGCCTTGATCTCTTTAAACTTCCCCTTTATATCTATAACCTTCTCAGAAGAAGAACTGAGAGATGAAACTTCTATGCTCTGTTGTCTTTCTAGCTCTTGCCTCTGTGAAGTTGAGGGTGTCCCACCTATTGGGAATGTTTGTAAACTGTCTATCCCTTCCTTTCTCAAGCTCTTTGTAGTTTCTCCAATGAATTCCTCCTCTGAATATGGATTCATCCTTTGCCTCTTAGCAAAGGGTTGATCTGCTGGTATGCTTGGAGGGGTAGCTACTTCCCTATCTCTTTTGAGGTTTCTTTCCTCATTTAGAGGAGTTTGTAGCACTGGATGATTTCCCATATTAGTTTGAGCTGGATGTGGCTATGGTGGATCTAATTCTACAGATATTTCAGGCTATTGCTCTGATTTTTCTAGTTGTTTTGTTGTTTCTGGTTGTTCTGATGTAGATGGACTTGGTTCCTGAGTTTTCCTCTATGAAGGCTCTACTATGAGAGTATCGGATTCTTGGGCTAGCCTTTGGGAAGACTCTGCATGCACTTGTACAAAGGAGTCTAGGTCAAGTCTCTTCTCCAAATCTTTCATCACATTCTCAACTTCCACTTTATCACTATCTTGTTTACCAATGTCCCTTCCCTCCATTCATTTAAATTGGCATATTGTTCTATCTCAGGGATTCTATGATGGATGTAAGGTGACAACTTATATTTTATCCTTCTATCACTGATGAAACCATGAGGGTCATAAACCCACACAAAGCTTTTCTTTAGTTTCATTTTTGTTTCTATGATTTCTTCTACTTCTTTCCTTGCTTGTCTATTGTTGCACACAAATGGGCCTAAGTTATCTTTCATCCTCAATTGGGCTTTCTTCTTTGCCTTTGTGAAATGGATTTGGTCAAAGTTGATTATTTGCATGTAGTACTCCAGGGAAAATAATCTCATGGGGACATACTTGGGTGATTTGTAGGTAGGCAATTCACACCCATAGATCCTAATCTCAATGTGATTTTGGTACAAGTATCAGTCACCTATCTTGTACTGCTTTGACAACTGAAGGATTCTCTTGATATCATCACTGATTCTAGGGGGAGAATGTCCTGTGAGCATGGTGGTTACAGTATAGACAAATTGATCTATGAATTAGTTGTATGAATGGGGAGAAGTGTATGAGTAGTGGAAGATGGAAGTCCAGAAAATGAATGACCTAGGATTACCTGTGGTATCAAGCTTATTCACAAAGAATGGGAATTTGTCAGTTTGATAGTAAAGGAAGAAGTGATATAGGACTGTAGAATACTTGAACACTCTCTCATTTTCTAGCCTCATGAATTGGTCATAGATTTTTTCAGCTATGGATGTAGCATAATCATACTTGGCAGCAGGAGGCTGGCTAGGGGTGAAGATAGTCATATAAGCAAAGGTTATTTCATCCACATATTCATTGGTTGTGAAACCAAAAATACATGCAATCATGGTGATAATATCCTTCCCTAGGCTTGTAAAAGCACCTGCCATGTAGCGTGGAGGGTTTTTTGAAATATATTGTTCTAACATGAACATTTGGCAGATTTCTCAAGATTTGTCAAGTAAATCAACAATAAAGAGAGGGATAAGGCTTTGACTAGGTTGCAACTGCAATATTTCATTCATGGAGTCTGCTATAATGGTAAAAAAGATTTGTTGGTCGGGGGACATTACAGCTCTGAGGTTAGGGTTGTAATTGGCATGACACTGATGGAAAATGTCTAGGAAGATGTGTACAGTAGGAAATTGGTACTTTAGGAGATTTGATTCCCACAGACCAATATTGTCAACATTATTGAGGTAAAGGTCCCGATATTTGCAGTGAAGTCTTAAGGGGGGAGTCATCAAATGTGAGGTCCTTGATTTGGAAGTCTCTATCAGCTAAGGGAAGGTGGTCTAAGTCCCTGTGAGGAGTGGAGACTAGAGCTACATTGAGGGCCACAAGGGTTTCCATTTTTGGTTCTTGTGGATTCAGAAATGAAAATGGGGCCTTTTTGAGTGAAAATAGGTGAAACAGAGGTCCTGGGAGTCTTTAATTTTAAGTCTGGGAACTAAATTACACTGGAATTTTTGGGTTCAACGTAATTGCAGTGGAATTTTAGTATGTAACAGGGTTTATGGAAGAAAAATAGTAAATCCCTGTTATTGATCGACTATTAATGATATACTGGTTGATTGGAAGCACACTCTGGACTAGAGCAATGTTGGGCAGCAACTTTCAGGGTAGTTGATGGTTTGGGTACGAGTTCGCTGATTTCTACGTACTAGCTGCATGCATTAGTTTTTCAGAATAAGCGGACGAAAATTGATTATACTTTGTTTTTTATGCAAAGCCAAGATTTTGGCGGTTTTATGACATGGACAGGTTGCGTCAATGAGGATGATTTGATGTTTTTTGTCATTTGCTGAAAAGTCGTAAGCGTGTTTCATCACACCGCTTATGGGAGGGAAATGGTTCTTAGGGAGGACTGCGTGATTCCACACATAGTTCGACATGTAGCATCGGCACTATTTGGAAAACCGCTCACATCGCACACTAAAGGTCGACCAACAGGCTCATGTGATATGAGAGATAGCCGCCGGATCTGAGGGATCCGATCAGATGGTGGTCGGGGTGATGAAGTGACTAATGGATAACGAAGGGCAGGCCTGATATTAATTAAGGTAGTTACTCATATCGGGGGTGATTTGATTGGTCACTGAGTTATTAATTAATCATGGTGACTAATTAATCCTCATTTAGTATGGCGAGGTTCGAGTTCTTAATTAACCACAGATTGGTTAATTAATTCCGTTTATTTACTTTGTTAAGGTTATATTTAACTATGGGACGAGATATGTAAAAATTTGGGATGTTTACAATAATACGGGCGCGGGTAGTGTTGTTTTATTCATGAATTATATAATAATAACATTAGTGGTTAATATGACCAAATAAATGGGAATTATTTCAATTTCCCTCAGTAAAATAGGATTTTACTTAGGAAAAGTTTTGTAAAGGAAATGAATGCTTTTATGGTGGGGAAATATTGATGAAAGGGACTTAAGTACTTCAGGCATTTCCAATTATTGGGCCGAGGTTCCGGTCCCTCCAAAAGTCAAAGAAATGCTCTGAGCCCCTTTAACTTTGGCAATTACCTTTAGCACTTAGGGAATTAGTGAAAATTTAGGGGAAATGAGTAGGGAAGTTAATTATTTTTTACTTTTCTTCTTGATGTATCCTCAATGTGAGTTATGCTTTGTCCAAGTGATGAAAGCAACAGATTTAAGCATTTAAACTTAACAGTCACCACACATTTATTCTGCAACCATCATCTACTTACCCTACCTACTTTATCTTAGCATTTTCACTTCCTTATTAGGGTGCACTTAGACTGGCAAACCCTTTTCAAACTTTCTTTTCTTTTACATAGTGATATCTATCTAAATCTAACCTTATTACATCCAAGGGCTTAGGTTAAACTATTGAGCTTGTTTTATTCACTCTTCCTATCTATTAATCTGTCAAGATTACACTGTTTGGTCAGATTTTTATTCTCTATTTCTAAAACATGGAATTGAAAACATGGAATAACCAAGATTAAGGTATTTGTTTTCCATGGATTGTGGCATAAGTGACAAGTTGCACACAACCTTTATTATGCATAAAGTAAATAGTAGTGGCATTTGGGCTTGCACACTTTCACGGTCTTTTCTTTTTATTGGGATTCATCTTCTTTCATTTTTTTTTACCTTTTCTTTATTATTTTTACCCTTTTATTCTTTTCCTAGGGCATACCCTCTTTACATTTTTTTATTTTTATTTTTCACAAATATGGAAAACCTTTGCAACAAGTAAAGGTATAAACATATTTCAAAGCTAAACCAAGTCAATCATGATATATGACACCTATCGGTATAGGGGCATAACAGGATTTATCCCCTATTCCTTAATTATCTAAACCATCTAAAATGAATTCCCCTAACTTAGAAGATACCACTACAATGGGAAATTCACCCCATTTGAATAAATTACATATTATGAACCAACCCAACCTTTCTATCTTGAGCACATTTAACCCACCATAAGGATCACTCATCCCCCTCCTAAATTGTATGGATACCTTTTTATCTTTAAATATTCTTCTTTACTTGGGGCTTGTCATGGAACTCCTCCTCTAATTTTTCATCATTTCCTCCTCCATCATTCCCCACCCATTTGAAATGAACTCCCTCCACTTCGAAATTTTCCTTAGTCCCCATGAGTAGCTCTTTATTCCCTTTATATCATCTACATTACATCTAACAAAAATGTGTTATCCACCAATGTCCCCCCTCTTTTATCCTATATAATGGTTTCCCTTTTTCTTCCCACCTTAGGATCCTTGTCATGGCTAACCACAACATTTTGAGGTTAAATATTGAATTACTGATCTGGTTCCTTTCCCCACACATCCTAGCCCTTCCACTACATCATCTATTAGCATTGTCTATTTTACTTTCGCCTTTAGTGAGTATCAAACTAAAAATTGTGATCCACTCAAGAAGCTCTAGAGGAAGAATAAAATGATTCAAATCTTTGGGGGCTTACAGTCTAAGCTCAAATGATATCAAAATGTTGTCAAAATTACCTTCATCAACAAGACACCTTATAAGAAAGTAATAAGAAGAGCATGGAGGTTAAGAAGTAGAAGTCCCAAAATTGGCCTCATTACATGTTATGGTTCTTCCTAGTGGAATCATTCTCCTATTCTCTCTCTCTCTCTTCATATTTTTTTGATGTATTAGTTATTGTGTTTTTATCAATGTTATTGTGCTTAGTTTCATGGAAGATTTGTAAGTGTTGTCTCCTCTTCTCTTAGCATTCAAGCCTTTTAGATCTTAACCCCAAAGATCTAGATCTTTGGTGTCTGAGCAAATTACCACTCCATGAGAACTAGGGTTTGAAGCATATTTCCATTTCAAATTTTGGTGGCAATCTACAACATCCTTTTGGCACCTTCAAGGTTCATTTTCTATGTCATACACTGTAAGTATCACAATTGGTCCATAAGCATTACATGGTTTCTACCCTTAGAAATTCATTCACCACTACATGAGAATATTTGCATGGATTCACTACATCCATTAGTCTTCAACATGGAGGTTACACGACCTTTAGAGCAACCCATGTTGCTCTACAAACCCTTGGTATCATTTGTGGCCCTTTGCTCTTTATGCTTTCACATTCATATTTTATTGCATACTTATACAATCATGCCATACCTTAACAAATATGTATGTAGCATCTACAACCTTTAATTACCTTATTTTAGCCATCTCTCAACTTTCCCACAATGTTATGGCCATCATAGGAGCACAATAATGGATGGAACACAAGACAACAATATTTAGAAAACTGCATGCAGGTTCCATGACCTTTACAAAGCATTTTATAGGGTGCATGATAGCTCATTTTAAAGGATTTTCTATTGGCTCAAACATGTTTTTGCAAAATTTGATTTTTTTCCTGGTTTGAAATATATCAATAATCGAAGTCACACATGTCTCAAAAAAAAATCAACCATTCATACCTTGAGTTTCAAGAATAATTTCTCACTTCCCATATCATTACATAAAAAGTATATTATAATGGAAATATATCTTCAATATCTCCAATGGGTCTTTGACAAAATTTTATTTCATCACCTATAACAGAAATTATCAACAAATTTGCAATGAGCTATTCATTTCTAGAAAATTTCAAAAGAAAACCAAGGTTATGGATCATCCATAAACCCGTAATCATTTCTAGACCACACAGAAACCCTATCTAAGCTTGCCATTGACAACTTAGTTATGGCTCATTGAAAAGCCACGATTATGGGATAACCACACAAAATCATTTTCTTCATTAGCACTTGCACATTGTAATTATGATGGTTATGGGTCATCCACAAACCCACAATTATGGGTTAACCACATTAAACCCTTATTTTAATAGGTTCATCACATATTTTAATCATGATGGTTTAAGATATAACACTTTCATTCATATATATACATATAAAACTTATTATTTAAAAATAAATTTCAATTGGCATTGTCTAACTATGATAATTTTTGGAGATTTTCCCCATAATTCAGATAACAATATTTCTCACCAGCGTGCCACTCATAGAGATGTGTAGGCATAATGTAAGAAAGGATGTCAACATTTTTTAAATGTTGGGAAAGGAAAATTTTAGGGGCTAATATTCGCAGGTGGGCTAATTTTCCATGTTTTTTTCCAAAATAAAATTATTCAAATTTCCATTTTTTTTAAATGATTCAGCCACATTTTATAATATAAAATTATTTTACCTTAAAAATCACAAAAAGTTATATAAAATATATCAAACTATTAAAAATGTAAATATTTTTACAAAAATATTTCCAAACATTTTACAATTTGCATATTAGGGACTAATAATATTCACTAAGGTTTCTAAACTTTAAGATAAACTTCCATCCTTAAAATTTTCCCTGATGTTGGGACAATATATATGTAGATAAAAAAAATATTTGCTTCATATGTTTTAATTAATATTCAAATTAAAACACATATATATGTAAAATATAAAATGAAAAATGTAAAATGTAAAGTAAATGTAAGGCAAGGAGCTACAAATTTGATCAGAATAAATTGGTTTGTCTATAATATAAATTTAATATACTATTCTAATTTAACATGTTATTTCTTTATATATTATGATTGGTATAATAATCAATAATATTGATTATTATTGTTCCAATATATTACAATAATAATCATGTCCATTATAAGTATTATTATATTTAAAGGGCTTGCATATATTATTGATTACATTGAGTGACAATTCTCAATCATATGGATGGAAGGGG
>APFE031404407.1:49285-93202 GCA_000404065.3 Pinus taeda | reverse complement strand
ATTTTTAAGGTCACAGCCAGACACCAAATTGGTGTATGAGACCCCCTTGTTTGTGGGACAAGGGACCCACCTCCGCGCAGCGATTTGACTGCTAAGTCTACGAAGGCATACATACTCTACCCCCCTCTGGTTTTGAACCTGTGACCTCTTAGGAGAAAACACACACTCTTAACCATTAGGTGACCCCCTTGTTTGTCGGACAAGGGACCCACCTCCGCGCAGCGATTTGACTGCTAAGTCTACGAAGGCATACATACTCTACCCCCCTCTGGTTTTGATCCTGTGACCTCTTAGGAGAAAACACATGCTCTTAACCATTAGGCCCACTCAAGCTGTATATTTAAAAAAAAAAAATTGTGAATAATTTTTTTATAAAATCAGAAAAGATTTATGTTAATTTTAGATTATTAAGTAAGGAGAACTTAAACCTAGGTGTATGAGGTGGAAAACCACTATCCCTGCCACTCCAACCAAGCACTTGTTGACAATATTTTTTAAAATATTACATATCAACTCCATATAAGCATGTAAGGACATACAAATCTTACTCATACCTTGATTTGGAATGCACCTATACATGGAATGAGAACACACACTCTTTATGTATTCGATTTTGAAATCTTTTACTCAAATACATATATTGGAAAACTTTGTGTATTATCCAAATTGATATTTTTATTTTATTTTTATTTTTTGAAAATGCTACATATCAACTTGATATTAAGAATGGTATAAAGTGTGTATTCTCTTTTTAATAAAAAGTGAAAATATAAGGAATTTTTTAATTTCAACTATTTATATAAAAATATGTTACTTAATCCAACACCAATCTAAAATTAGCGTAGTTCAAAAGAAAAAGAAAAAAGAAGTAATGCTTTTTCAATATGGACATTGAAATTATGTTATTAATTTTTTTTTTTTGCTATTAACATATTTTTGTTTTAAATATTAGATATCAATCAAATGAATGATCCATATCATTCATATTAAATTGTAATACCAGTAATGTTATTTTTGTGAACTCTATATTGAGTGACAAAAGAATTATACATATGGTTCATACTCAAAAGTTAAAATAATTATAATTTTTTCTTTAACTTTCAATTACTTTATTTATCTCGATGTAAAATTAAAGTATACTTTAGAGTATTATATTTATAAGAGAACTTTACTTAATAAGTTAATTAATTAAAAAATAAAATAAAATTGTGGGTTAATTAAATCAAATAGAAAAAATATGGTAAAAAAATAAAGTGTACAATTTAAGACAATAATTTATCAAAGAAAATTTACAAAAATATATAACCACAAGGCAAAATGTCTTGGTTTATTATAGTACCCCAATAACAATGAATATAAAAATATAATGGTTGCACTCAAAATACACACAGCCCAAGGATTAGAATAAAAAGTTGGAAATATACAATTGCATGTTACATATAAATAACGAAATAAAATAGATGGAAATAAGGAATGATGCCTAAGAGAATTGGACATTGTTGAATCTAGGATTTTAAACTAAAAATGTAACAATTATTCAAATTCAAACAATATCTCTTTTCTACTTTCAACATTCATCAATTGTTCCAATTCAATCAATGTCTCTTTCTACTTTTCTTGTCACCCTTTCATCATTCATCAATTGTTTTAATTCAATCAAGGTCTCTTTTCTACATTCTTTGTCACCATTAATCAATTGTTGCACCAAACCCTTTACTTTGTCATGTGAATGTTCTTCACATAGTAATTCTATAATTTCTCTTCCCTGCATTGTTATCACATTTCCATCTTCATCCATTATAATTATACATGGTTCAAATCTATAAATTTCCATAAGCCAAGTAAAGTCTGGAAGTTTTAATATTCTATCTTGAATGATTATTAAGGATAAAGAATGAATCCGTGCCCAAAATCTGGTAGCCTTATGCTCAGATAAACTTAATGAAAACATCCCTTAACCGCGGTTGCATGCAAAGGTCAGTAAGATGTCCTTGTTGGTAGCAAGGGTGTGACATTTGCAGCAAGTCAAGGAAGGTGCATGAATAACACATGGAATAGGGGGATGAGTGCGCCCCTTAGAAGCCTGTGATATCATGCAGCTTGAAAGGGAACACACGAGTAACAAGACATTACAACCTAGAAAGCAGGTTAGACGATGATTTAAAGTGGTGGTTAAACAAAAAACACATTTTGATAAGATTCATACAAACATATACAAAATAGTCCATACATACATGCATAAATAACAACCACGTATATCATTAGAGTAACCAAGATAGTTGAAACAACATATGCATGAAACGTGCTAGCTTTGTTATATTAAAAGAGTGAAATATGCAATCATGCATACAACCATCACCAACCACTAGTCTCAATAACAGAACGTTACAAGTCACTGTCTCCTTCTCCTCCAAAGAGATATACTAGCTCTGCACTGTGGAGAAGCCAAGGCTTGTTATAATATACTCCAAGACATCTCTAAGTTACATCTATAGGAAGCTTGGCTCCCAAAAGCCTGTACAATGAGTTATGAGGCTTTATAAATAGAAAACGGTGGGGTGACCCTTGACATTCCGCTTTGTGATTCTTCACATACCCTTATGAGTCTTCAACTACTACATGAATGTTACATTCTACTATCGACACTTGGTATTTCACTTTTACAATATGTTTCATTACAATTTGCACATGTACCCATGTGAGACAAAATATGCTTGAGTAAGCCATGCAATACATCACCAAGACCTGGACAGCTGTGGGAATACCAATTCTTCAACATCCTCGCGATGATCGACGATGGCGAACTTATGCCAAGCTTGGTAGTATATTATGGTGTCCACGTACTCTATGGTGAAATCCCTTTGAAAGCAAACTCTTGCCTCTATTGCATCCAAGTACATTGATTTAGCACCTTTGTCCAACTTGTTTGATAACATGTGCATCATAGTCTTGAGTGCAATCGAACAAACAACATACTGATGCATGGTGTCTGCACTAATCTCCAAGTCTGTTTTAGTGGCTACATGCATCAATTCATCAAAGTACATGTCCAGCTCCAGTCGGACTTAGTTATTTCACTTCACCTTGGTGAGTGTGCCAATGGATGGGATTGCATGCTTGCGCATAATGACATCCATGCTCCTAAACACCCGTGCATGTGAATCCTGCAAACTTGTGATGAACTGCGAGAGTTCCTCATAGTTCTGGATCTGACTCTGGATGCATGCTTTCAACTCTACTACCTTTGGCTTCATCATCTTGGGCAAGTGAAATGGGACTCCTTTGTACCTTATTGTCCATGTTTGCATATGATCGACAACAATATGAATATTTAACAAGATGTGTGCTCTCTTAGGACAACGCTACTACCAACCGTTGAGATGGACAACTGACTTATGTGTGGTGATGAATATGGAGTACAACGTGCACATGAATGTCTCAAGAGACAATACTTCATACTGTATCGATCTCTTCAACTCTGCTCTAGCAGATGTTGTAACATGTTCTCCTCCCTACTTGGCCACTTGTAATTCATTAGCCATGCACTCGTTCTCAACTATCTATAATCTAACACTCGAGTAGGTGGCTTCGACATATGCTTTCGTAGCATCGACCAATGATATTGGATGCTTGCACACATCAAATATGATTAATTGTTCTTCAAAATATGTAGTAGATATATGGACATACGAAGTGGGCACTTTGTGCGACTACACAAATCATGTTGTGACTTGTCGAAAGATATGTTGTGCATCTCCACTTTTGGATTATCTTGAAAGATCTCTGTGTCACCTTGATCACTTGGGACTTGCTCTACTTCCAGATTTGGTGAAGCCGGTGGGGTGACCTCTTGGTTCCGAGGCATGAGGTCAGTATACTGATCTAACTCTAGCTGAACCATATCTGTGTCCATATGCTCTGACATCTGTTCAATCTCTTGAGCTAAGTCCTGCTCCTGCGACTCCTATGACTGCTCACCTTCTCTGCTCTATTCTAGCTACTCGGATAAGTCTATAACTTATATGGAAGAAATTTCATAAATCTGTGCATGATGCGCCTCTTGTTGTACCTACTCTTGGTGCGATTCCTTATCTCTTCTACGCAACTCCTGCTCTTCCCTAAGTTTCCACTTCAAGTCCTGCAAGCCCTTTTCTGTTTCCTCCATCCTTTATTTCTCTCTTTTCCTTTGCACGATCCTCCTATCCCATTGTCACCTCTTAGCCTAAATCTCTAGAGCTTATTTCAACATCAGTGGATTTTCTTTGAACATGCGGCTATGCTCTGCCACTACGTTGTCAACAACCTTTCTCATACCTTTGTCACCTATAGGTCTACTACCCTCTATATCTGTTGATGATGCTACTCTTTATCATGTTTCTTTCCTCTTCTTTGCTAACCACCCTACAACTATGCTAACCGGTTCATTGAGCCTAGAGAAGTGATAGTTGTATCTCCATGGGTCTTCCTCAGGCCAATGACACCCCCTGTGGATCCAAGGATGTTACACTCTCACACAGTGTTCCTTCACTAAACAATGCAGGTCATACAGATTGAAATTTCTAGTGCCAAAGGTTAATCTATTCAATTCCTCCATCTTGGCCTCAACATGCTTGGGCTTTTGAATCTCATACAACCTAATCTGCAAAGGTAGAGCAGGCCAAGGTGCCTTCTTCTTCCTGTGCAGTCTCGCTGAAAACCCTATTGAGATGTGATAAGACACTTCTTACACGATAAGCTTATCCATGGAAAAATTAGGTAAGACATGTGAAGCCTTCTCTATGTTGTACATCCATATGAAGGTGCCAAGAGATGAGGTATACAAATTTTCTATGTCGATGAATGCCTCCATCTTTGCTTGTGACATGCAAGGTGGATCGTACTCGAATATCATTATGTACATAGGGTTGACGAAGTGGTCTAATAACTGTATGACAACTTTATGGAAGCTACATTCAGAGAACAATCTACAATAAGTGTACACAAAGGTTTATGAAGGTGTCCATGCCCAATCCAAGCCAAGGAACTGCTGATGGGCACAAACTATATCCAATATGTAGGCGGACATGTATATCTTCGCTTGTTGACCCTTAGGTAGATTTTAGGATTCTATTACCTATTCCTTCAACCTGAGAGCCAACATGTCAGATTAGTTGCAAGGTCTTGCTTCGCTCGCCAGTTGATCCAACACGATCACGCAACTCTACGGGATGGTTTATGTGCTCTCTTTGCCGTATAAGTGACATGAAAATATGACCAAGAAATGATATTCCTTCCACGATATCTTCAGATTTTAAACATGGCTAGGTGTTTTCCTGAATTTAGCTGGATCTTTCACCCATCTCTTCAACATATCTCTTGAGTTTTCACTATTGTCGGGTCTGTTAGAGGGTTTCTCCATCATGATCACCAGCTGCGGCAAGTGATACATCTCCTGAAAGTCCTTTGCCCTGAAGGTAGCAAGATGTGTTCCACTGGCACTGCTCAACACCATTAAATTGGGATAAGTATGTGAGACAATCCATTGGATCATGTCTGCGCATGGAAACGCGGGATACCTACATGCAATCTGGTACGAGCCAAACTTGTGAATGTTGATGTAGACCCAATGGTCTTCCAGATTTTCCTCAAATGTGCCTAAGAATGTGTCATTGATGTCCTGCTATTTCATCTTCATATGTTTGTCTATGGACAACATGGTGTCTTCATAGGTAGGCAAGCTCATAGACATTTTCTCAACTGCATCTCTAGTTTCACTCTCAAGGGTATCATTTGACCTTGCTCTCTTGGAGGCCATTGTACCTGTACTACTGAGAGAAGGACTGAACACCTATGATACCTTGAGACATAGCAACACTTATGGCAAGAAATATGCCAGTTGAAAAAAAAAAGAAACTTGAGGACTGACATGTAACGTACCCAGTGACTAACTTGGAATATTGCACAACTTTCACCGAGAGGTTGCAAGACTAACTGCAAAAACTATGCAAGGCACAATCTGGGCTGTTAGGAGGTTGTCTGACTACTGAAATTGTAAAATGCATAATCCAAAATGACCCACTAAGGACTGAAACTACGTAATGCACAATTTTAGTCAGCAAGGACTACAAACCAACAAACAGCATTTGCGCAGTTTCTGGGGCCAACAGGACACTGGCTATCAGAATTGCGCAGAGAAAGCATGGAGGACAGTGATGGGCTAGCTTTGCATAATTTATAGGAGTACGTTTGAGACTTCACTCTTAGAAATGTGCATTGCTAGCTGGGTAAGGAAAGGTTTGGGACAAGGCAGTCGAGACCCACTGACAGGCGACTGAAAACATGAAAGGTCTGAATGCATGGTGAAGCTGAGTGAAAACAAGAGTAAATGATCATGCACAAAAACAATGAGTGAAGGATTTAGAAAATGGGAAAACAAGAATGTGTGTGAAGCAAGTTGTCGCAATGACGATCGTTAGTGCAGAAATAGTGTCATCCATGCGACAATAGTGAGATGCAATGAAAAATATAAAACAATGCTTCTACAAGCTAACATACATTAAAATGACAACAAATGTTCAACAAAACCAAGAAAATAACATTTACACAAAGCGAAAGACAAAAAGTGAAAGACAAGAAATAAAGGAGATTAAAAGCAGACTTACCTGGAAAAAGCTAAGCTGGATGTGCCAAATGCTCCTAGATGTGATGTGGGATGTCAGAGCTCCAAGATCGATGTGAGAGCTCTGAAACTTCAAATAAATAATTTTGATAAGATCAAGGCTTATGACGCGCATGCCACAAATCTAGGAGAAAGCGACATTTGGCGGGAGGTTTCTGAAATGGTTTTCATGTAACCTCCAACTGCTAAAAATAGATCCCTAAAATCTAGGGGTGTTTTTTTATTTTTTGAGAAAAATTAGCCTATGCATGCAAATCAAGATTGGTTAGTCCTGGAGGGAATTGGTCAACCTAGAAGCACATGCAGCAACCTGCAAGCCTGGGAATGACATTTATGCATTTTCTGGGCTGGGCAAGGTTTGTTGTCCCTCATGCATTGCGCAGTTTCTGGACTGAAGCCCTGGTAGTCAGTCAGAATCGTGCAATTTTTTAGATGAAGCCCAGTGTTGGGATGCATTGCACAGTTTTCAGAGGGAAGGTTGTTTGACTGGATTCACATTTCTAGATCCCGGATGGATTGCGCAATTTATAAAGGGAAGGCTGGTTTCCCTCCAAAATTGCGCAATTTCCAGAGGGAAGGCTGGTTTCCCTCCAAAATTGCGCAATTTCCAGAGGGAAGGCTGGTTCCCCTCTAAAATTACACAATTTCCTAGGTGAGCATCACAACCAGAAAATGGTTAAGTTCCAGAGTGTCAAACCTGTGGGTGGGAGACAAACAAGTTGACAAGCACAAGCTAGTAATCTACTGAAACTCAACTCAAGCATTTGTACTTGGATAGTGAAAGACATGTTGGTAAGGATGGTTGGTAGGGAGGCTCCAAAACGAAGCTAAGGAAAAAATTTGGAGGGTGGTTGTAGCCGCTACATTAGGTTCCAAGTCGGTTTGAATTGAGCTTGTGCATTACAAAAGAAAACAAATTTGTGAAATCAATGGGGGTGTTGCATTTTTAAGGGCTCTAATAACTATAGGACATAGTTCAAATGGAAAGTTTTAACAAATTGTTAACCCCATGTTTCTCATATCTAAGCCCTGGGTGAATGACATTCGTTGTTGAAGATCTTTAGTTTGTGGACATTTTGATTGTTTTGTGGTTTAAAATTCCAAGGTTATTTCACCTCGAATAATAACATATGTGGCTATGATTTGTTTGCATGCAAAAACATTGAATTCATGCTTATGGTAGGATAATGTATATGGTTTTTTTTTGGTGTTATTGCAATGATTTTCATTCATCTCTCTATTGTCCAGTGATTGTGACAATATTAGGTCCTTTCCATATTGGCTCAAGTTGATCCCCTTTGGCTTTAATAATGTTCTTTTCCTTTATCTTTTGGATATATCAAAATTGACTCCATTATTATTTGGCATCCGTATTCCCTCCTATCAAGGGTATTTAATTTGTAGCCACCTAGCTTGAACACAATTATATTTCAATTTGATTAAATTTTTTGTACCGTTTTGGGGCCTGGGATCTATAAATGTTGTTTTCGTTTGTAAGATGAGGTATATACCCATGTTTTTTCCATTTTTCCTTTCTAGAAAATTGAATTGATTTCCTTTTGGCCTTGTTTTCTCTACACATGTTCTCACCATGGGTTGCATTTTTTATTTTTTCATACCTATATGGAAATTTACAATAAACTTCTATCTACTGTAATAGTCATAAAATATGCAACGATAAGAAGACAACTTTATTGGAAATTATAGAGCTTTGAATTTATATATAGTTAATTTTAATGTTAATTATTTATTTTATTTACTTTTACTTGATAATCCCACCCCTACCACTATGTATTATATAAACAATTGGCTATTTCTATGGATGGCTAGTTTGTCTATGTCCAACATCTTTGATTCTTAAGGCATTTCCATGTTTTTTGCATGTTTGTGTCGATTCAATATCAAGAACTAGTACTATGTAATGAATTGTGTCATTATGTTTACAAAGAAATTAAAATATAAAATGGATTTGAAAATGAAACCTAGAACTATAAGAGGTTTCAATGGAACACTTCCTCTTACACAAAATGTAAGAAATCACCAAAAGGATCTAAGTAAATAAGTAAGACAATTCTTTACAAAATAAGAGGTTTTAATTTTTCTAATCCTATTCTTAACAAGCAAAACAAAAACAACAAAGATTGAAGAGATACTTAATGGTAGCTAGGTAAGATAGAGACCAAGCCTTGAATGCAAGTTACTTTGAATGTTTCTTACAAGGTGACCTATTATTCCATGCCCATGGATACTAGGAAGTCCATTATCCTGTTGACATATGGAAAGTGAATAATAATCGTAGGCATAAAATGGATCCCAAGAAATCATTATGAACCAATTCCTATATGTTTGCATTCATGTGTGGCCATAAATATCTTAAACAATTATAACATACATGCCTTTTTATGTCCTTAATATTTAGCTTTATCATTACTTATAACACAAATATAGTAAAATCATAGAGAGTGAGTTAATAAATGGACAAACTAAATTGTATTTGTAGGCCTTCTTCCATTTTTTTGGCGAGGAAAAATTATATCATGATCAACTCATTTTTTTCTAACTCCCTTTATCTGTGTCATGTTAAAATGTGTCAAACACCTTTGGAAAAAAATTGTATGATGAAAGTCTCCACTAGCTAAATAAAAATTTGTTGGGAAAGCCTAGTTCCTTAGGGACAAATTTCCATGATCAAAATCCCCATTAGTTAAATATAAATTTTGTTGGGGAAGCATAGTTTGTGATTTAACTTTTTTCTTCATCTCTAGAATGTTATATATATTTTTATGTATTGGTGTATGATAGATGTGATATAATTTACTTCTACAAAACTCAATTTCTATATATATTTTATTCCACCATTCACCGCCATGGTTACATAACTTCATTGATTATTTTAAGTGACTTCCATAATTTACTTTTCACTTAGTTTGAACCTTTGCATTAAACGTAAATCCTTTGAGATTCATAAAAAGCTATTTAAAAAAAAAATCGGCCTAATGGATGTCGTTAAACCAAAACATAAAGGCAACGTTCAAAAACATATCCAATAACCAAATTGTTGAAAAGTGTGCAACAAGAAATGCTAAATTTAGGAATTGTTAAAAATAGAACATCTAAAAATAGCAGTTTGGCCAATGAGAATTTTGGCCACCTTGGGTGAGAGGTGAAACTTCTAAAAATAGCATCTTCTAAAAATAACATTTCTGGGTCTCTTCTATTTATAGAAATCCCTAATCTATCTATAGGAAGTAAATTCGAATTTGGTCTTACCAGTAGTTTGGAATATAATTAATTAATTCTCCATGAGTTAATTAGTTAAGGAAAAGAAAACTTGAAGTCTTTATGAGAACATGCAATTATTTCTCCACTAATTGGGGAATGTGTCCTTGATTTGCTCCAGTGATTGAGGAATTAAGGATGAGCTCTATATTGAGAGGATCAGTTGACTTAGTTTAAGTTAGTCAAGTTCAGTTAGATTAATTTAACAATTTGTTAAATTGATGAGATATAGTTTGTTGATGCTTGCATGCATGTGACAACTATTATTTTCAAATAACTGTGTATTCACTCATGGATAACTGATGCATGTCAGTTCTGTCAGAGACGCGATTGAGATCAGATGTGGGACAATGTACTATCATATGCTAGGATATTTCTAGTAAGTATTCCTAAGTTGCATGGGGAAGGAAGCTTCCTTCTATGACTGCGTAGTTGGACCTGAGGTGACAGCAGGTATGATCAAGCCAATTTACATGTGTTTTGTAATTGGACCCCAATCAAAAGTACGCAAGGAAATAGGAGCTTGGACCTGAGGTGCAGCCTCTATATACAGGGATTGGTAGTCCATGAGTTTTATCATCAGAGTACAGAGAGAGCAGGATAGCCTTTGAGCCGATTCCTTTTGTATGTCGTTGAGGATTTCAACTTGATTGAAAACACAGTGTTGGGGTTTTATGTTGGTGCTTTCCCCAGTGATATATTTTTTGTTACGTGTGATTGATTCCTTCTTATCAGTTATATGTGTTCATGCTTGATGTTTCTGATGGTTGATTAGCTTCCGCAAAGTTTATGGTAGATGTAGATCTAGTATTGTGCTTTAGTATATTACATATATCAGTTGGATCTACAGGTGAAATTTATACATGATATGAGTGAGCTAGTTGATTTGTAGAGAAAATTCTACATGGTACTAGAGCACAGGTGATCAAGGAAGAACAATATACAAGAAGGAATTCAAAGTTTATTAATCGGGATATAGATCTCAAGTTCTTATCACATCTATTTCACCGATGGCGTTCCCTGGTTTGAGGCTTGAGTATGCCCTTAATGGTAGCTTAAACGATATAGCTTGGAAGGATCGCATGGAGGCAGTATTGGAAGATAACGGTCTTAAGGACTTTAGCGACCAATAAGTCCCTAAGCCTACTAATGCTACTCAACTGGCCGAATGGAAGAAGTGTGTGGCTAGAGCTAGGAGAATTCTCTTGGAGGGAGTGCAAGATCACATTGTCTAGAGCCTCCATGGGAAGGAGACTTCGTTTGCAATGTGGAAAACATTGAAAGATTTATATCAGAATAGAAGTGATCAAAGGAAGCTGGCACTAAAGGACAAACTTCAAAGATCAAGTGTGAAAAGGATGAGACGATATCTATGTACCTGACCAAGCTCATCACATGCATGGATGAGCTTGCAAGTGTAGGGGTCGTGATAGCTAATGATGATATGGTGAGTCTAGCACTCCTTGGCCTTCGTAAGAGTTGGCATAGCTACCAAAACTAGGTTAATGGAAGGGAGAAACTGCCAGATTGGGAATTACTATGGTCAGATTTGATGCAGGAGGAGATTAGACGGAGCACCAAGATGGTTCTTCATCCATGGAGGATGAGGAGAATTATGCCTTAGAGAGTAAGGAAAAGAAGGGGAAGGAGAAGGTTTCTCTTTCCAAATCCAATTCTTGCAATAGTGGGAAGAAGGTTGACAAATCGAAAGTGTGATGCTTTTTTTGTCATGAGGTGGGCCATTATGCTGTAAATTTTCCACAAAGGAAATCCAAGAAGGGGTCTGGGGAAGGATCTAAAGGTGAGGCACTTGCTTCACAGTTCGAGTTGGATTTCACACTCTTCGCATGCATGGTTTCATCTAAGGTGGGAAGTGGTTGGTTTCTTGACAGTGGAGGTTCTTTCCACATGACCAGCGACAAGAGTTTCTTCAGTACTTTGGAGGAGAAAGATCTCGAGATACTCATAGAGATGGGTAATGATGAGAAGTATAGTGTCTCAGGTGTAGGCACAATTATTTTTCAGGGGGAGCATGGAGCTCGCCTTACCTTGACCGATGTCAAGTATGTACCAGGACTGAAGAGAAACTTGGTGTCGATCGCGATGCTGGAAGATAGATGCTATGATGTAGTCTTTAGTAAGGGAAAGGTTTTGCTTAGACACATCATCACTAGATAGGTGAAGCAGATTGGTTCACAGGTCAAGAACCTGTATGCTCTTGAGGTTCAAGATGCATGCAAAGAAACTGATGGAGACTTGGTGGTTGAGAGGGAGGGTGTGTTACCTCTCAACATTAGAGCCAGAAGAAGTCTTAGATGATTGTGGAGGAGCCACGATTGGTACAATAGCTTCATGAGGTTATGGAGCAGCCACAATAGGGGAAGATGAGTGGAGATTGAGTAGAGGCATCTAATCATGTAGAGACCTCCAGTAGGGGGAAACTTCGAGCCAGGTGGGCAGGGGGATCACATGCAGCCATACCTCCAGGTAGGAGGTGGGGCGATATAGAGTGATCGTCCCAAGGAGGAGGGACAGGATCCTTGAGGTACCCAACCTCTTGGATGAGACCTTGCTATGGGAGCCTTGATGTGGAGTAGCAGGAACTGACTGATTGGGTGGAGATAGATGCGGATGGAGCGACAGAGAGAGCTATAGTGTAGGGAATCCCAAGACAACGCAGAGCATGCAGACTGCAACAATGCAAGAGGCACACGTGTGTTGCAAAGTGCAAGGTAGCACAGAGAAGGATGCAATGGTGCGAAATGCATGGAGATGTTGTAGTAGCGCAGAGGTGAGAGAGGGAGCACTTGTCAGTAATAGGTAGAGCTTCAACATCAGAGTATGTTTCTAGCCCAACAGAGTGGTCAGTCAAGAGTTTTTTTTTTGAGTGTTGCTGGAGCAACCACACTTTGTAGATGTGTTGCATGCAAAACATTCCATAGTTACAGGATCGAGTTCAAGAGGAAGCCTTTCTTGTTGAGGGGGAGTGTTGAAAAGTGTGCAACAAGAATTGCTAAATTTAGGAAGTGCTAAAAATAGAATTGTTAAAAATATAACTTCTAAAAATAGCAATTTAGCCAATGAACATTTTGGCCACCTTGGGTGAGAGGTGAAACTGCTAAAAATAGTATCTTCTAAAAATAACATTTCTAGGTCCCTTCCTATTTATAGCAGTCCTTGGTCTATCTATAGGACATAAATTCGAATTTGGTCTTACCAGCAGTTTGGAATATTAATTAATTAATTCTCCATGAGTTAATTAGTTAAGGAAAAGAAAGCTTGAAGTCTTTGTGAGAACATGCAATTATTTCTCCACTAATTGGGGAATGTGTCCTTGATTTGCTCCACTGATTGAGGAATTAAGGATGATTTCTATATTGAGAGGATCAATTGACTTAGTTTAACTTAGTAAAGTTCATTTAGACTGATTTAGCAAGTTGTTAAATTAATGAGATATAGTTTGTTTATGCCTGCATGCATGTGAGAACTATTATTTTCATATAATTGTGTATTCACTCATGGATAACTGATGCATGTCAATTATGTCAGAGACCCAGTTGAGATCAAATATGGGACAGTGTACTATCAGATGTTGGGATATTTCTAGTAAGTATTCCTTGCATGGGGAAGGAAGCTTCTTCCTTCTATGATTGCATAGTTGGACCTGAGGTGGCAACATGTATGATCAGGCCAATTTATATGTGTTTTGTAATTGGACCCCAATCAAAACTACGCAAGGAAATAGGAGCTTGGACCTGAGGTGCAGCCTTTATATACAGGGCTAGGTAGTCCATGAGCTTTATCATCAGAGTACAGAGAGAGTCAGATAGCTTTTGAGATGATTCCTTTTGTATGTTGTTGAGGATTTCCACTTGATTGATAATACGGTGTTGGGGTTTTATGTTGGTGCTTTCCCCAGTGATATATTCTGTGTTATGTGTGATGGATTCCTTCTTATCAGTTATATGTGTTCATGCTTGATGTTGCTCATGGTTGATTAGCTTCCGCAAAGTTTATGGTAGATGTAGATCTAGTATTATGCTTTAGTACATTGCATATATCAGTTGGATCTATAGGTGAAATTTCTACATGATATCAGTGAGCTAGCTGATTTGTAGAGAAAATTCTACACAAATTATAGAAATGAAAGAACCTTGCCCACACTTAGATTTAAAAAACTACACATGGATTTAACAAATCCTTCAAAACACATCCAAACAATGACTGAGTCTTGCCCACACTTTGATTTAAAAAACTATAGACGAATTTCTCTATCACAGATTATGAAAAATATTGTTATAGCACAATTAACAAATACCACAGAGTTTACATCAAACTCCAAACACTCGACGCCAAGGATTTACCCGGTTTATTTGGCCCTCTCTTTTCATCACAAAATAAAACTTAATGCAGACATTCATAGTGGTTCAACTCCATCCAACAGGCCTCACAAACCAGTCCTCTACACCAACACATTCTTATGCACAAGCAGACGGACTGCAAGTTCACAGTAGTTCTTCTTGCATAAAAAAATTTATGCTCAGTGAGGCAGTGACCTCAATCTTTTTGCTATCTTGCCCTTTACCCAGACCTTTAGGCACTCTACACAGAATTTTGATGTCACACCCTCAATGATCTCTCACATTGATCACTCACAGAAGAACCTTACACTCTTAGCAATCAACCTTGCTCTGATACCAAATTAGAGAATGTAGATAACACAACAAAACTTGGAATTTACATTTCCATTGAATGATTTTTATACATGCTTGATGAAGTTTATCGATTCTTAAGATTGTCAATGGAAATAACTTCTTCAGGAAGCTATCTGAACTATTGAGAAGAAACAAGACTTCCTACCTAACACATTTAATGCATATGACAGTTGGCATTAATGTTCTCCAACATTTTCCTTATACATTAGTGAGGTTGAAATGATATTTTTCCTAAAATGAACCATGAAGAGAAATATAATGTGAGTGGGAAGCAAAATTAGTGTATGCTTAGAAATTATAATGTGCATAAAAATCAGGTCTGAAAATGGACATGTTATAATCACCTACCTTGTTTCCACCACAAAGGACCATGAATGATCACATTGGTTTTGAATTTCGCCCCATTTCTCCAGCAATGATGGAATTCCTCGGATTAACACAGTCTGTAGTTTTTCCAAATTTATAATGCTCTCTAGATTTCCCTTCCAACATATCACAATTTTTAAGATCCAGAGTATCCAAAGATGGGAGACAACGGAAATTCTCGGGGATATTTTCTAGCTTTTTTCATCTAGCCAATAATAGAACTCAGAGTGATGAGAGAACTTTGAAGAGTTCACATAATCCTTCAAGATTATTGTAGTTTTATAAATTCAAGTTCTCCAAGTACTTTTTTTGGATTAAACATTCTGGAAACTTCTCTAAACCTATACAATATTCCAAGCTTAGCCTTATTAATCTTGTTACTATTCCAAATCAATCTGGAAACCTCTCTAGACTCGAGAAACCATCCATTACACGTTTGTTTATAGAGGATAGATCGCAAAACCAATCGGACAGTTCTTTTAAATGGGCCATGATAAGTTCATTGAGTCCAACAATGTCTACCACCAAATGCTTCCTAGAATACTTGTTAGATGCTAACAATCATTTAGAAGAAGGTTAACAAGCAATGCTAACTTTCCTAACCCTTCTGGGAGGTATTCTATCATTACACACCCCGATAAGTCCAATAATATCAATGATGAAAGCTCCTCAAGGCCACTAGGAAGAGCTTCTAGATGTACACACCCACCTAAATGGATTTCTTGCAATGATGTAAGATTTTCAAGGGAATCATTGACTAACACATAAATGATGTACACACCCACCTAAATGGAGTTCTTACTAACACATGTGAGTTTTGGTGTAACAACAAACGTGACTGCAACAGTATTTGTAGCTTATATCCTTATAATTTTACTCAAATGACGTGTAGGAACCCATTGGATGTGGAATTAAACTTTACATCAACAAATTACCCACCCCATATACTTTTAAGTGAAACCCACACAAAAAAAAATACGTTCCTTGAATTTTTGTTTCAACACATTTTTTTCATGTATTTTTATTTTTTTTGGTGTGGGTCTACTCATAAGTATGCAAAGTGGTTACTCATTGGGTTTCACATCCAACAGGTACCTACACTTGACATTTATGTAAACACATAATGATATAAGCCAAAAATACAATAAAATATGTAGTTTCCTTTCTTTTTAATTAAAAATTCAAAACTCTTATATAATTATATTTCATAGGAGACTCATTTTAGGCCTCAAAATTCCCCTAATGAATTAGATATTCTTATATTGGGAAAAAGGTCTCCTCTTGAAAAACCCTTGGTGAACTACATTTAATATGGAATCTCTTAAATCTATGAATATCTAAATCTTAATGTGATTTAGACTTCCAAAGTTCTTTCATCTCAAAGAATAAGGTTTGTGGCTACACCCTCTTTTGAATCAATGCAAGTCTTTGAATATGATCATGGTTGGTCATTATATCTAAGTGAATTTTTCTATTATTACAAGGAATTATATTCATTAAGTTTCTCTAGTTGCATCACTTCTATAATATTGGGTGTTTTCCAATGTATTTATGTTTGTTACTCTTTGGTTGAATAGATTATATGTGTTATATCAGGTCTTACTTATTTGGTTCTCTTTCATTGGATTTTATAGTGGCTTGAGATAGATATGTTTGTTTGGTTCCCATTTGTTTGAATTAATCTTGTGTATTGTAAAATAAATGGAACTTATGGAATCCTTAGGGGCATTACGTTTGTATAGGTTTTGATCATTATAAGACATAACTAGACTATATTTTTTTACAAGTTGTTGACCATACATTGATCCTATCTAAGATTTGCATGAACTATATTCATTTTTGAATGTATTTAGTTTGTGGAGTCACTATGGTTAAAACTTTCAAAGATATTTTTTTGGGTGTGTGTTATATTATTTGCATGACTAGTCACAACCCCAAAGATGGGGGCAGACCCAAAGATGGTGGACGGACCTACCCATGGTTTTGTGCATGAGTTTTGCACATGGTTTTAGGCATGATGGTTTTCTTCTCATGGTATTTTGTAGATTTGGTCAAGGGAACTACAATTATGTTCTAATATAGGGTTAGTGGATTGGGGTTTATGAATAATTCGGCATGTATATATATGTATTGTAAAATTGAAAGGAATATAATGAAAAATCAATCTAGTAGTTCCAGTTTTGGGATCCAGGGAAAAATATATGTGTGTGTTTATTTTATGTTCTCATCATTATTTATTTTATTATTTTAAGAATTTGTTTGCAGGTAATTTATGTACATGGTTAAAACCTACATTTGGTATCAGAGTTGTTTCAACTTCAAGGGGATGCCTTTGCTGCTAAGGGGTTTTTCTCAGGCCTGTGATAGACCATGTTCAGCGAGATATCTATGCGATCAATTCTTGTGGTGAAAGAAGATGGAAAGAAGTGGAAAGATAGAGATCCAGAAATTTAATGGTCAGAGTTTTGAGTTGTGGAAGCTCAATATGGAGGATCTGTTGGTGGATAAAGATCAAAGGATCGCAGTAGATCTGGGTACTAAACCAACAACAATGTCAGCATACGACTTGGTGAAGTTGGATCAAAAGAAAAAGAGAAAAATATGGTTGTGTATCTCATATTCAATATTGTTGAATGTATCAAGGGAAGCTATGACAAAGGCTTAATGGGAGAAGTTAGGGACTTTGTACCAATTTAAGTCTCTAGTGAACAATTTTTTCCTATGGAAAAAGATGTATAACCTGAGGATTAAGAATGGAGACTCCGTGACAGAGCGTATGAACGCCTTTAATAACATGGTAAGTTAGTTTTTATCTATTGATATTATAATTTCACATGAAGATAAGTGCATCAATTTGATGTGTTCCGTGCCAGATTCATGGGATAGTTTGGTTGTTGCAATATGTAGCAATACAACTGTAACTTTGAATTTTGATGAAATAGTCTCATCCTTGCTATCAGAGGAGATGAGATGGAAAAATATGGAGAGCCAAAATAGAGATGACTTGTCTATATGAGGATGATTCCAAAAGAGAGAAAAAAATACGTTCACAAGTGGAGATCTATATCTACAGGAAAAATTGTAAAGCTGTGATGGAAATGTGGAAAGGAAGGGCACTACAAAAAGGATTGTAGGCCTAAAGATCCTTGGAAAGGAAAGGGATCTAATGATGGTCATTATGTAGAGGAAAAACCCACCTCAGATGAAGGTGGGGAAGTGTACTTAGCTTCTTCTTCAAGTACATGTGTACATCATGAGGCATGGTTGATTGACTCCAATGCATCCCTTCACTTCAATACCCATAGGGAGTGGTTTCGTGAGTATGGAGGGAAGGATAGAATCATCAGATGCGGAAAATTCAAGTTGAAGTTGCAAGGTGGAAGGATTAGAACACTTCCTAGTGTTATGTATATTCCTGCATTGGCCATAAATCTAATTTTTGTAAGCAAGATGGATGATGCAGGTGTAAAAATAGTGTTTGAGAAGGATACCTACAAGATGGTTCGAGGAGCATTGGTATTGATGCGGGGATTTCATATTGGAACTTTGCCAAAGATTTTGGGTAGCACTATTATTAATGGATGCAACAATTCTGTGGTTCCTAAAAGTGGAGTTGAAAACCTTGTCGTCTATGGAGCAAATACCATGTTACTTCAAAGTCTTGGTAATATTGGAGAGAAGGGCCTTCGAATATTGCATAGAAATGGTATGGTAGAAGGTATGTCTAATTTCTATTTGAATTTCAACTTTTGTGAACATTGTGTATATAGGAAGAATAACCAGGTGAGTTTCCCCTCTAGTTCTAAGAGTGTAAACAAGATATTAGAGCTTGTGCACAGTGATATGTTTGGACCTATGTCGGTTCCATCACTGGTAAGTCTGAGTACTATGTATCATTTAGAGATGATTTATTAAGGAATACATGGATATATTTCCTCAGGAAGAAATATAATTTCTTTGGCATGTTTAAAGAGTTTAAGGCTTTGGTGGAAAACCAGATAGAGAAGAAGATAAAGGTGTTGAGGAAAAATAATGGTGGAGAGTTCTGAAAGAAGGAATTTGAAGATTTCTATAAGAAGTGTGTTATAGCATGACATAAGAATAATCCATACACAAATCGTCAAAATGGAGTTGTACAAAGAATGAAAGGACATTGATAGAAAAGGAAAGAAGCATGTGAAATGGTGTTGGGTTAGGAAAGGGATTCCAAGAGAGGCAGTGGAGACTGCATGTTACCTAGTTAACATATCACCTTCATGAACGTTGGAGGATAAGACTCCATATGAGGTAAGGACTGGGAAGAAATCATATCTTTCACATCTAAGGGTATTTGGTTGTGATGCATGTGTACATGTTCCAAAGGGGAAAGAACCAAGTTGGATAGTAAATCTCAAAGGTTCATCTTTAATGGGTATAAGGATGGTTTAAAAGGTTATAATCTTTGGAAACCAGAAGCCAAAAATGTTGTGTACAACCAAGATGTGATGTTTAGAGAGGTGAAATATGTTGTTAAACATGAATTCCTACCAAAGGAACCTTAGAAGATAGAGTTTGATCTAAAGGAGGAAGAATCATACTCTACAACAGAATAGTAATCAGAAGATGAAGAGTCACAAACTCCAGCTTTAAGAAGATCAATTTGAGAGAGAAGGAAACCATAAAGGTATAGCCAATCACCATAAAGGTATAGCCAATATTCTTTTTGTTAAAAAATTTCTTTATCTGTTACTAAGGATCATCCTAGAACTGTCAGGGAGGCAATAGATTTGGAGGATGGAAAACTAAGGAAAGAGGCCATGATCAATGAAATGAAACCTTTGGACAAAAATGAGGCTTGGGATCCGATGGCATTTCCGCCTAGAAGGAAACCCATTGGAAGAAAATGGGTGTTTAAAAAGAAGATGAATTCAGAAGGAAAGGTGGAGAAATACAAAGCTCGGTTTGTTGAAAAGGGTTATTCTCAGGTGCCAGGAATTGGTTTCGATGATATTTTTTCTCTTGTTGCCAAGTTAGCTTCTATTAGATTACTCTTATGTGTTGTTGTTGTTGCTTTTGTTTTAGAGGTATAATATATGCATGTGAAGATAATATTTCTTCATGGGGATTTGGAAGAAGAGATCTACATTATGAAACCTGAAGGCTTTATGGCGAAGGGTTAGAAACAATTGGTATGCAGGTTAAAAAATTATTTGTATGGATTAAAACAATCACCAAGGATGTGCTATCAGAAATTTGATACATATATATAAGGAATTTGCTTCACCAGAAGCAAAGCATATCACTGTGTTTACTTTAAATTAACTTCTGACTATTTCATTTATTTGGTCTTGTATGTGGATGATATGTTGTTGATTAGAAATGAAAAATAAATTATCCACGATTTGAAGACACAATTGTCCTCCAAATTCTACATGAAGGATATTGGCGTTTCAAAATATATTTTTGGCATGGAAATTAAATAAGGTTGGACAAAGAGAAAGCTCTGGTTAAACTAGAGGAAGTATGTAGAGACAAGACTGTAGAGGTTTAATATGCAGGATAGTAAACCGGTGAAGGTTCCTATTCCTACATGTGTAAAGTTAGTTGTTGAATATTGTCCCACAACACAAGAAGAGGAAGAGGACATGTCCCATGTTCCATATGCAAGTGCATTTAGTAGCCTAATGTCCTCAATCATATGTACTAGACTAGACATTAGGCATGCAGTGGGAGTATTGAGCAGGTTTATGTCAAAACAGGGAAGAAGAATTGGACAGTAGTGAAGCGATTTTTTAGGTATTTGTGTCGCACTAGTGATTATGGTATGTCTTACCAAGGAAGACTAGGATTGGACATAGTTTTTGACATCCATGACTTTGTTGATGTAGATTGGGATAAAGATCTAGATCAGAGAAGATCTACAAGTGGGTATGTGTTTAACCTATTTCGAGGAGCAGTTAGTTGGATGAGAAAGAGACAGTATATAGTGGCTCTTTCAACTACAAAGCTTGAATACATGGCATCCACTCATGCAAGTAAGGAAGTAGTTTGGTTGCATGGGTTGTGTTAAAGTATGGGGCTGGTACAACGAGCTATAAGGATAGAGTTTTACAACCAAAGTGAAATTTTCTTGACAAAGAACCCTGCTTATCATTCAAAGACAAAGAACATTGATGTTCAGTATCACTTTGTGACGTATACGATTGAGGACCAAAATGTGTTGTTGGTAAATGTGGGCACTTTAAAGAATGTTGCATATGCATTGACGAAGTTTGTGAGCATTGAGAAGTTTTATTGGTGTAGAGAAATAATGGGCATTGCAGGGTTGGACCAATGGCTAAGATCTCCTATAACCCCTTGTGTGGAAAAGAAAACAAAAAGTGGGAGAATGTTGGGTGTGTGTTATATTATTATTACGATTAGCCACACGTGCGGGGGAAGCAGGGGGTTATAGGGGGGCTGAAGTAATTTTGGTTCATTGTTGTTATACAATATTTTATCACACCTCCCATTCACTTCCTGTTCCATTTCCATAAGTGCCAAAACATTCACAAATCTGCAGCATATCCATCATGATATATATACCAAAACCTCCTTGAAGAATCAAAGGAAAACTGCCCTGAATCCATTCTGAAGGAGGTTGAATAAAAACCTAAATTTTAGCATGAGTGCATTTTTCTACACTAGCTACCCATGTTGATGGTAGGTTGCACAGTTCTAGACTAGCACTCTCAATGCAAGTTTTGATATGAAAACGCATGCTGAACTTCTTTTGGCAAGTTTTCCCAAACCGGAGGAGAAGCTTCGTACACTAGAACCTTCGAGAACAATGAGTTGGATATTGGTTGTTGTTGATATGGTCGCGCTATCCCATTTGGACCTCATGAACTTATCATCATGAGATTTCCCCTTGAGATGTGGACCTTCCTCCCTCTTTTGTGGATCCCTAACTCCCTCTCCCTTCCTATAAATTCACTCCCTTCCATCCCCAAATCGTTGGTCATTGATTGTTGCATTCCTATGCTGAGATTATTCTTACATGCTACCCCTTCTAGCTTGGAGAAGGAGTTCTTGAAGATTCTTTGCTTGTACTTGGACATCCACCAAAAGAAGGTCTCCAGCATCAATGCATAAGTTGTATGTTTCCCCTTTTAGCTTATTAATATTTACATCTGATGTTCACTTTCCATAATTGTGTAAATGTTTATGCTTTTCAGCTTAATACGCCTTGATCTATTAAGTAGTTTATGTTTCATGTATGCCATATATGCTCTTGTATTTTGTATATCTCTTTGATCTTCCCTGTAGGTAATCATACATGAAGAACAAGTAAAGAGCGAGGCCTGGAGTGAAAGAATCAAAGTCATCTTCAAGTGTATGTTAGGGAAGTGTATGTTAGTTTGTTTGGTTTGTTACTAGACCCACTCATTCGGTCAGAGGGATCACCTCTATCTGTAGGGTGGATTTACCTTCAAAACAAGATGGTGACTCCAATGGGGAATTTATAGCCTCTTCATCCTCTTTTCTCGACTGATCTCTTGATCAGTTTGATCGACCATCAAGTTCCCAATTATTTTGAGTCTGTATAGATCTGCACAATCATTGACTTCTACCTTAGAGTGTTAAGTCTGGAAGTGTTTGTGGAAATATTTTTATTTTTTGCCATATTCCTCACCCAGTGTTAATTTTTCTCTTAAAGTCACACTTTCTCTTTAAAATATCGTGTCGATACCCTGTTCTACACCAGCTTGGCCATAACAGTCACGCTGATTTGAGAGATTAGCAAAAAAATAGGGTTTCTCTATCAAACTCTGGTGTGTCTGAGCCCCTAAGGTCTTGGATTGTCCTGTATAATTGGATTTATTGATGTTTCGATTGATTACCTAATTTCATTAGCAAATTCTTCCCTTTTTTAACTTTCAAGTGTTTCAATGCAATTGGATTGATTTTAGGGTTTATAGGGCATTTGTGTTGGGACATGGTTCCTCGGTCCAATTTTGACTAAGATATTATAAATTCTCCGCATTTTAAGAAGCGGATGTGCAACACGTAGGTCAATAGGAGTCAAGGGGTGTTAGGAAGGTCAAAACCCTTAATTCTTGTATTGTTTTGAGATCCTCCCATGGTTTGCAGACCATGGTATTGTAATAGGAAAGCGTATAAAAAGGGACGACTTAGCAAGTCTAAGGCAATTAGTAGAGCGATATTAGATATGTTTTGAGTATGCAAGTGTAATATCTTATGTATTTGGGGAGAAGGGGAACGCTCCTGCAGCTTAGTGTGTGGAGACCTTGGTAAGTTCGCAGCTAACTACACGTGCCCCTGCAGTTGTGTGCGCAAGATTAGGAAAGTATGCATATTGAAGTTCTAAAGTAATAAAGAGTATTTGAAGTAATGTTGTGTCCAATTTATATACTTATGTGTTTCCTGTAGTTACGTGCAATTGAATGCCATTTATCTGTATTTTTGTCTTAATTTCTCCGCAAAGATCTGGATCTAGTGTTATATGTTATTTCATGCATGATTCAACGCTTACGCAGAGTTTATAATTTTTTTTAATTGAGAATCAATTTAGGTTTTGGGATTTCAAGGATAAGGGTTTTCGAAGGTCAGATCAGGCCTAAAACTAAAGAAGCACCCTAACTCCACATCATATGCCTTCTAGATGTAGAAGCTTGGTTCTAGCATCCCCCAATACTGCCTCGGGTGAGACTGCAGTCTTCGCTAAGAAGGTTTTTTTCTGAAAGGGATGGTAGTGTAGGATTTTTTTGGTTAACATAACTAACTCTGAACCTGGGTCCAAGCCCCCTCAAGCCAACAAATGGTTTTGTTTCCAGGACTAAGATCTATTTGAGGGATGTGTGATGTGGTGTAAGTAGATACCAATGAAAAAAGAAATTGAGAAGTGGATGGATCGGGCGTTGCACAATTTTTCATCTTAGGAGAATGAAAATCCATGCTTATCAAAAGAAAATTGGTTACAGAGGTATCTCTACACATAAGTACAAAAATATTTATTTTCAATGTTCCCTTGCAAATTATATGAGTGGCTATCCAAATTAGCAGACAACAAACCTAGTTGGAAGCATGTTGATCCTATTGTGTGGACTCTAGAATTGGTCAAACATATTGAAGGATCTAATTATAAGGTTGCAAGGGTTGTTGAGTACTATATTGATAGCATCTTGGGTGGTTTCATCACTAAATTTTCAATTGATACATCTGTGCCTTATAGCAAAGTTGAACGTCGATTCTTCAAAGGTCCGAGAGGTGAGTACCTGAAGTCGCTAAAGACTTGGGTTAAAATGTTGTTGTGCAAAAAATGGATTATGCATTTACCTTAATGTCCAAGATAGGTCAGACTGGATCTATGTGAAGTGGAAAGTGATTTAGGGTAAATCTAGACAAATTCGTTGAAAGTGAATAAAGTCCTTTATTGGGAGAGTCTAAAAGTGAAGAAGAAATAAGTAACCCTAGTACGCCCAGAGGTGCGACATAATCAATAGATAAAGATACTTCTAGAATTACACATCCATCCACTCCACCTCCACCTTCACCCCCGCCTCATACACCTACACCTCCCCCTCCACCTCCACCCCCACCTCCACCTTCGTTGTTTAGTATGGTGAATACAGTAAAAATGTTTGTATTCATGGGTCAGGGATGAGAGGATCCCATTCAGTTTTGGTTTTTCACGGAAGCTGTGTGGAAAGTGTAGTAGGTCAACGATGATGAAATGAATAAAGCGCAGTAGCGCCGAAGGATAGAGAGTTTACCTGGTACATCTGATATAGTATGACTCATCTGGTTGCTTCATTAGCTAACACAAAGGATGCATTGAATGTAGAGTTTTGGAAGCCAAATTCACAAGCTCAATGTGTGACTGAAATCAAGGAAATCAAGAAGAGGGTTAATGAGTCTGCATCTCATATATATCAACGACCAAAGTTCTTACTGATCCAAGCTAATTGTCATATTTCAGATGAACAACATAGGGACTGGTACATAGCTTCTCTATTACCTCAATTAAGATTACCATTATCTCAGCAAAAGATTGGGTCTTAGGTCAAAGAATTGGAAATCACGATGAACTTAGAAGATTTTGCAATCCAAGACATGAATATAAAACTTTGGAAGATCTAGGCGCAGTTAGAAATCCTTCATATGGAGTTGCATGATTTGAATAAGGAAAAGGAGGTTAAGTCGAAACAAATTATGAAGTTTTTTGCATGAAGTGCAAGGCTGAAGGTCATCATAAGGATGAGTGCCCTATATTTCAAGATTATATAGTTACAGGAGGTCCTAACCCACTGAAGACAAAATCTTCCACTGGATCAAGCAACAGCGCAAGTTCCTGCTGTAGCATCTACCAAGTATCAGGACAACATTCGACAGATAATTTTTGTATATTACAAAAGTTTATACAACCTCCAAAGCAACGCTTTTGTAACTTTTGTAAATCGGTTGGTCATGATGAAAGGAATTGTCAAAGCTATGAACTAATGATGCACAGGAATCCACTGTATAGAATGTAAGCTGAAAATCACGCGTAGAATGATTAAGCCTCACCTACAGCTCACCGAGGATTCCAAGGATAGGGAAGGGGACAAGGAGGAGAAACCAGAAGAGGTCGGGGCTAGATTATTGGTTACAACTGCGGAGAACTAGGCCACTTTTCACGCAACTGTCAGAATCCAATGCACCCTTCTTGTCAGTAGTAACATCAATTTGATCATGTTATAGAATATTTCCCAGTATTAATAGTGAAGGTGCAAAAGAAGAAGAACCAACAACAGACACAGAAAATTTAGATGATGAGATCCAAGCCATGCAAAGACGATTCTATTATCAACATAGCCACATAAAGCAGTGTAGCCACTAGTGCTAACAAAGTCGAAGGAAAACAACCAAAATCGGATTTATGGTTTTGAAGCGATGGTGAGAAGAATGTTTGATTTGATATACATAGAGAAAAAGAGACATTCATGGAGGCAATAAAACGTTTTATCGATCCAGGTGCTTCTACATCTAAGAATCAAATGCCGCTAGTTCTAGAAAAGGAGAAACCTGAAGAAGTTATTATGATGTGGGGTTCAGATCCCACTATGTTAAAATCGTTTCTGCAAAATTGCATGAAGTTATTACAAGATCAGAAGGCAATTGAAGGACTACAAGAACTAATAGATATTTGTTCCAGCAAGGATAAGATGTTACCAAAATAGCACACAGTCAATAAGGTGAATTGAAGCAAGAATATAATTGGTAGGGAGATGTTGTTGACTGCGGAGATTGGTGATTTCAAAATGGACCAGGTAATCCTAGACTTGCGCTTTGATGCTAAATTATTTCCGAATAAAACTTGGGAACGTATGGGAAATCCTAAGTTATAGTGGTCACCGATTTAGCTATGCATGGAAAATCAGTAAAATATAATTCCAATGGGCCACCTTCATGGAGTAACTGTAGATAGCTATGCTTTTGAATTTTAAATTTTTATGCATTGGTGTATGATAGATGTGATTTTATCATTGTAAAATCACATCGCAGGCACTGCAGTACTCCTAACTTTGTAAGTGAATGACTATTATGTGAGATTGTATTACTTTAAACAAGAAAATATTCAAACTATCAAAAAAATGGTGGTGATTCCTCCTTCTTAGCATTACAATATGTTTTTCCTTCTGTTAATTCCATTATGTTCATTTTCTTCTCTATATGTGTGCTACAATAGCTGGTAGATATTATTTCATGCTTCCTTACAGATCCATGTGCGTTGATTTATTAATGCATAATGCCTGTATGAAGGGTTGAAGTATATCTTTAAACTGCTCTATAAGAATCATAGTACCCATCCTATCTTCAGTCCATTATTTCTGCTTGTAACTCAAAGAAGTGTAAAATTTCCCATTTCTTGCGGCTTTATGTTCTCAACATATAATTCTAGATGTTTTTGGATCTATATGATGAGTTATGCTCTTTCCTAATCCTCTCTCATGTAATCAACAAAGTCTATTAAGTTTTAATCCCCTTTGAAGTAACTGGCCTCCGCTATTCTTCGTGATAATACTGGGAACTATGTGTGTGAGTGAGTACCTGAAAATATAACTCTACCTTTGGAGGAATGAACCAAGCCCCCTATTTATCTTTCATTACGTGACAATTGGAGTGTTGCAAACCACTCACATATAACCTTACAAGCACTCCTCTATTTAAGATGTCCTAGGCACTGGTCTACAATCAACCCAGAGGTTGTCTCTATGGATTTTTCCTTGCTTCCTCCTACACTCATGTTGCAAGTGTAAGGTTTAGTGATAACATCTTTCTGGCCCCATTGCACGGGAACGGATTAAAATATTTTCCCTGGGTATGAAAAAGTTTTACATTTCCCCTGTTAGGTGAGCTAGGGAAGTGTGGGTTGAAGATATCTCACCTTGGAAACTCCACTATCAATTTTATGGTAAACATCCTGACAATTCCACTGTCCATATATCTATTTGATCCTCTTGGATTTCAAGCAACCCCATGCTCTCTCAGATGCTACATCAGCCCAAAACTCTCCTTGCTTTTGAAGCTAAAATCAGTCGTATAGGGAGGTTTTCAAGATGACCATTCCTGCATTCCTAGTTAACAAATTTTCCCCACTGGATCTTTCTTCTATTGTTGGTTCTCCAATCATGTCCCTTCAATTGATGAGTGGGATAGCTATTTTCCTAGATTGAGTGAGAGCACAAAGAGAAGGCTCGACTAGCACCTCGAAGAGTTTCATGAATGCATCAAACAACAAGGTATCTTCGTTGAAGATGTACAGATGAAGTTGTTCATGTATTCTTTAGAGGGGGATGCAAGAGTCTGGTACAAAAAAATACATCGTGGCAGTGTATATTCCCTAAAAAAATTTCATATAGACTTCAACCACTACTACAAAAGACTATATCCATCGAACTCTCTATTTGACGATTCTTGCACACATTTTAATGATGATGACTTTCCCAAGGTCGAACACCCTGCTGAAGATGTTTGTGGAACTCCTCTCCAATAAAGTATCTACTCGCATCAAGAAGCATCACCAAATGAGAGAGAAAGTGAAGAAGGAGCTACCATTAAGCTGCCAACAAACCCTTAGGGGTCTGATTTGGTCGAACTAGATGTTTCTCCTTCCTCTAATGAATACGACTCGGCTAGAGATTCAAGTGATGCAGAGCCACAACTCTCCCAGTCAAGGGAAGATGCACAAGAAGATGAGTTTGATCAAGAGTTTAGAGAAGAGGCTCCAGTTCGTAATGCACACCCTTCGCACAGAGAACTAGACCAGGACCCTCTTCCTATTTGTGATTCAAATTATTCATAGGAGGAAGAGATGGTCCTGAAAGTTTAGAAGGAGTTGTTTACCGGTAACTGGGGAGAAATCTCTCAGCAGCAAGTTTTTCAAGAAGAGCCCAAAGCTGAATTGCTACAAAGACATTTCCAAGAGAGTAGTCCATTTGAAAAATGGCCAATAAAAGAGCAACAACCAATCTTCCTTGAAAAGACTAAATTTGAGGAGCTGAAGGGTGTTTGTAGCTACCATAACAAAAAAAACATAAGCCAATAGTTTGTATGTGAAGAAGAGGCTGCTACAAACATTCCTTTTCTATTTCATGACCTTGTGGCTGAATACATGAACCTATTCATAAGCCAACAACAAAGTTCATTTCAAGAGCATGCATCAGGTTCCATATGCGCAGATTTTTTATGTTGCATGTTTCTTTTAATTTTTCCTTTTCAGCAGTATGAAGGCATGTGGTCTATTAATCTTATGTTGGATTTGTTCTATTGGAAAATTGAACATACTTAGCTGAATTAAGTATTGTGCATAAGTAGGATTGTACATAAATAAACTCACCAGCTGAGCATTTACTTTTCAGTTGTTAGAATTTTTATTTCTACATTCTAGATTGAGGAGGAAAGTCCCATGGAGATTCTGTTGAATACAAAGATGCTTTTATTAATGACTCCATTCCCAATGGTGAAGGATACTAGTCTTCGAGTTCTCAGCCCCATGCCAACAAGGCACTTTCCCCAGTAGGAGCCAATGTTGTCACCCACTTCTTTTTCAGTCACTAGATGCTTCAAAAATCCAAATAGCAGTGATTTTTTATTCCAAATTACAATCCACATAAGCTATCGGAGATTGCGTAGTGCTTAGAATAAGCTTTCCGGTGGTATATAGAAGTGAAAAAAAGGGTTCCTGGATCAAAAGTTAGACCCTATTGAAGAATTCCTTTGAAAAACTTAGAAAACAAGGAAAATGGCTAAGTATGGAGGAAAATTGTAACCGATACATGAGAAGCTCATTTAATATCACATATCAGCAGTCAAACGGGTATGGAGCATTGTCGAAGCATGAAACAACGATCTATCGATCACAAATATCACATATCGGTGGTCAGCGGGTTAGGGCCTAGTATTTATCGGCTATCGACAGGGTCCCAAGGCAGACAAATAAGGTTATCAACATATCACCGTCCCAAACGCCGATATTTCATATTGCATCCCGCAGATCTAGCAGTCCCTTAGTTACAACAAACTACAAACCATGCAGGAGATGATTTGTGATATATTGTTGCACTGTCATTGAAGGCCTGAAAAGTGTTAACAAAGAAAATCATGGAAAAACAGGGGTCGGGCCTCCCCTTTTCTCTCTCCTCCACATGGCGTAATTCCACATCCTGGTGACCTCACATCATAGCAATCCCATAGTTCGGAATATCGGCAGGTTATAAAACTTTAAAGACCTACAAACTACCGATTTGTGATTTTTGTTTAACATCCCTGGGGGGCCAAGAAAACAATTGACAAAGGAAAAGGCCGAGAAAATGAGGGTGCCACGTGGCAGTAATGATGTCACCCCACAGATCGATGATCACAATAGTTAAGGGGTAAATAATTAAGACAATAGTGCAGTGCAATTGCGGCATGTGGGACTCCTCCCCTAGATGTGATAAATGACTAGGGCATGGTCTAGAAGGACCTCGCGTCTGGACTATCGGCCTGTGCCAAGAAAAAAGCATAGAACATGGAAAAATAGAGTTGAAGCACTAATATGAGGGAGAAATTGATAACAAAGGAAAAAGGCAAGCCACATTTCATAAAGTTGTCGTGTTCGGGAAATCGGCCGATGAGGGACTTATATGTTGTAAATAGAAGGCCCCTGCACAGCAAGTCAAGGCCTTAAGCATTTCATTCAGGCCCTTGGTCACATGAATGAATAATGAAAGAATAGGGGCCAAAGGGGAAATTAAAAATTCCTGCATATTCATCTATTTTTAATGATAAAGGCCCGCGACCGTGTTGCGCAGAGAACATTGTCACAAAGATTTAAATGGGTGGATGGGCCGGTAGCTAAGGACTTTAATGAGGATGGCATTGTTGCAGATCAGTATGGGGGAACTCAGGAAGTATTAATGACATGGCATGGTGCTCCACTCTGTTACACAGAAAACGAACGCTCAGGCACATGACTATCCCACTCCACTTCCTACCCCATCGAGCATGTCACTCAATCAGTTAAGGAAGAATTGACATAAACCAGCCGAGTAGCAGTCAGCCCTCTCATCAGCAGTGAGAAGCATGATGACAGTAGGTGCGTGGCTTGATGAGGGTCCTCCATTGGAATTACAAGGGTACACCTCATCCTTCATCTATCCATCTTCTTTCTTTGTGCTTTTATTTCTATTTATTTCAAAGAAGGGATTGGATCCAAATTGTAATCTTTTTGGGGCAACAAAGCCTAACACTAACCAAGACAACTAGTCTAGCATGAAAGTTGGGGCTCAAGCTCAAATATTTTGTAGACCATAATTTCATAACTCCATCCTCTTATAAATAGGGGGAAGCAATAATATACAATGGTTCCATAATTTCTCACATGATACGGCTGAACTCTGTGATACCATTTTGGCCCATAACTCTGTAAGTGAATGACTATTATCTGAGATTGTATTACTTTACACAGGAAAATTTTCATACTATCACAAAACTGGTGGTAATTACTGTTACTGGGAATATGTCCACTTGGAGCTGCTATTCCCACTAAGATTGGTAGCTATCTTAGAAACAAACAAGTTAAAACTACTTTCGCTTTCCTTTATGAAAAATAGATAAGAGTGGAACAAAGGACACCAACCTTAGTCTTGCGCTTGGTTCCTTGCCTGATTCCTCTCCTTCCTGATAGATCTTTTCCGCTTCTTCTTTGTCTGCCCAGCTTCAAAGAGAATCTGTGGAATCAAAGGAGCATAATACTATCGAAGAGAAGAGATCTATATTCATAAACAACACAGTACCAGATATGTATTAACCACACAAATGCATATACAATCAAACATACAAGAATGTGGAGGAAAACTTGAATAGCTTTATTAATATCAAGAATAGAAAGAGGATTACAACCAATTGTTCTGACCCAGCATCATCCTCCAGCAAGAAAGCCCTTCTTCACCTCAAGTAAAGCTTAGATCACCCAACAGTATGAAGTTTCACCAGAAAACCAACAACACTTCTCTACAAGATACAAGATTCCAGCCTCTGGATCTCTGTGATGAGGGATCCATATATAGATGATTGTAGGGGGGTGAGTCAGCTTCTAAGATTTTTATTAGTGTCCTCTCTCTGATATTTCTTGATTCCACTTGGATATTGATGATCTCTTACTCATCCTTGGTCGAAATCCGAGAGGCAAGTGTCAGAGGGGAAGTTTTTGGAAGGTTCTATGATCTTCCACCTCGCAAATTGTCTCTTCCATTTGTCCACTCTCGCCCATCGCACCCTATAGAGAGGCCATCCAATATGCATCTCACCCTTTACACTAGGAAGGTGATATGCATCGCACCCTCTGCACTGGGCATTCAATATGGTCCAATTTTGACCAGTTCTGAGCAGTTTTTTGTCGAGAACTTCTGGGAGATGATGTAATCAACTGACCTTGTTCCTTTAGGTAGTGAAGCAACAATTTTAGGGACTTAGGAGCCCTCAGTTTGTGGACATTTATGATTGGGGTTGCAGTGCCCATAAATGTCTATAACAGTTGCCCCCTAAAGCATGAGGTCGTTATTCTTTTGATGTCGGGTGAAATGCTTTATCATGAGGATCCGAAGTTTTTTCGAGCTGGAAGGCGACCTGTAATAAGATACAATACAACACATTATCTTCATAATACTTTTCATGACCTAGCTGAGGCTGGAATTTCCATGCTCAGCTTTATAAATTCATTTTCATGTACATAGGACAGACAACCGTCTGTGTGGCAAACTGATGATTCGGACGGAATCATCATCCTTTGATTTGGATGATCATCTATTTGGCAATGATGTACATTTGATGTCTTTATATTCCTGAATATATCACAGCCCGGATGGTTGAAACTAGATCCGAGGTCTTTAAAACTCATTCAATCTTCACTCAGAGTACAAGTTGATCCATGTGAAAAATGTTCTGGAGTCGAACATGGAAAGACATCGCCTTATTACCAGCTCATGTAAGCTGTTAACAGGCGTGAGAGGAATCACCAATAATGATAATGACCCTCAATGTACTACAGTACAATTCGTGCAGTGTGAAAAAGGACTTGGCATCGAACACCACGCAAAATATCTCGGTCGAAGGCCATTGATGTAAACCTGTTGCCGAAAGTGAGAAACTTGCCATTGAGGCATGCAAGCTTCAAAGTATTGAAAGGAGTTGTTCCTAGGCCGAATTCTTGGATAATGAGCTGATGTCGAAAAGAAGTGACCCATCGTAGGAGGGCCTTAATGAATCCCACATCTACGACACGGAACGGGGCAAATGATTTTGGAAGTGAAAATGATCTGATGATATAGGGTTCAGGGTGGCGATCATGAAAGAATGGAGCGTGAATGTATTGCAGCGGATGAGACACAGGTGAATTCTCTGAGTGAATTCTCTTGAACATACCGGCGAAACTGACGATGGACTGGTAGTGTTAACCCCGAAGATGGATGGTGTGACAAACCAATGGTAATATGACCAGTGAACGGAACAACCCAACTCAACTCGGATGTGGAGTGAAAGTGTCATGTTCAAGAGCGACTTGCTACCAATAAAGTTTATTCAAGTTTTCTTCCCAATTTTCCCCAATCATTGCTGACCAGTACCTCTTTATTTTTGTCAATCTTGAGGAGGATAACATATGATTGTTCTATAATTCGACCTTTGGGCGAACCTTTTGCTATGTTTTAACGAGCCTAGCGACAGTGAAACTCGTTCTCGTCCATTTGGACAAGTTTGTCGCTATTCGGTTTTAACGAGTTTAACGACAAAGATAAATTGGTCCTTTTCAATTTTAGAGAGCTTGAAAGGGATGGAAAGGAAACTCCAATGATTCTTTTTCGTCATATAATCCCTTAAGTCCAAAAAAGCATAAAATAATATGAAAGGGATGAATTTTCAATAGTTTTAACAAGCCGAATAAGACAAGCGCTCGATCGTTTTGTGTAATAATCCCTCAAGTCAAAAAAGATTAAAAGCTAGAGGAGGGATAGCAGTTGTGATGACTTTAACAAGCTGAAGAGGCTAATTGATCGACAATCTTTTCATATTTGACGAGTCAGTTGAAAATATCTTAAAGGAGACTCGTTTTTCGAGGAACGAGTGATGATTTTGGGTAGCAGCTGATTCCAGATAAGGTTTGGAATTTTCCAATCACGACAGTGTCACAAGGATGGCTAACAGAATCACTCTTCACAGATGTTCCTCAAAAGGGGTAAACAATCAAGTGGAGGCATATGATCGGCTAAAACAGAGTGGAGGTGATGATGAGAACACGACCAAGGCTCAAAAGCTGATGATAATTCATTCACAATGGTTATTTACCGGGGATCAGTTCATTTTTTAATGAGCTTAAACTCTTAGGGAAACATTTTCTCATTGCTTATGTTTAATTTTTAACGAGCTTGGACTCCCCGATAAACTGCTCGTGATATTGGTCACTGATTACTTGATTCACCGTTAGCATTTTTCTCTTTCAAAGATTGTACTACCTGTTCAATTGATTTATCAAACCGATTAGAAATGAAAACATATGCTTGATAAATGAGTTAAGAACACTAATACCTTACTCAAATCACATGATTGGTAATTTAAAAGTGACTTTTACCTCTCATTTTACCATTTCATTTGAACTTGTTTTGTTGGAGCTCTGGAGGTGCCTTTCCCCTTGATTTACACTAGCTGATTCTGGGAGATTCTGTGGATGATTCTTGGTGCTGTCTGGACCAGGTAAGAGCTAAACTTGTGCTCTTCTATTGTATTCTTTCCTTTTTTAATTCTGAGCATGTTTCCCTGCTTTGTTGAGCCTCTAAGGTTTGAACAATTCACCCTGGCTCCATCGCACCCTTCCTTAATGGAAAGGTGCGATGCATACTAGCCTTCTCACTGGCCAGTGAGTATGCATCGCTCCCAGTACACTGCTGGGGTGCGATGGGCGCAAGGAGGAAACTTTTTTGCACAGCTTTCTCATGGATGTTTGCCTGTTTTTTGCCAAATCAAGACCCTGACTCTTCTCTTTCTTGTTTTTTAGAGATTCATCAGAGAAAAATGGTTGTTACATGGCGAGAACGCGAGCATGAAGAAGAGGACACGATTGCTTTACATGATCCGCGCATGGTAACTGCATTGCGGAACTCTGGCTTGTTGAAGTTTTTCCGCATCTCTAGCATGAGACAACAAATCAAATTGTCACAATATTTCCTCAATGCCTGGGCTCCTATCAACCAGGTGTTCCAAATCGGGGGCAAATATATCCCCTTGACTGTCGTGGACATCTATTTTTTGACCGGTTTATCGAGGCATGGTGCCCCTCTCTCATTATCGGGTCCCGCCCGTGGGGGTGAGTCCGTGAGGGAGTATACTTGCCGGCACTGCAAAGAGGGATCTTAGCCAAGTACGGATGACAAGATTAATATTCGAGATGTCACTAACCGTCCCTTGAGGACCATTCTATTCACTTTTTCTAGATTGGCTGGTAGTGCGACTCTTCACGTAGTTAACAGGTCTTACATGCAATATGCTTTGGAATGCCTTGAACCGAAGGTGTTCAACTGGCGTGATGCAGTGTTCTCTGTGATGAAAGAACAACTGGCTAAGGTGAAAAGTGGAAGATCCAAGAATTTCGGCTATGGTTCTATTTTGACCGCTTTCGCTTTGGAGAAGATCCCACTGATGCAGCCGCAGTACATCTCACTTGGCCTACCTCCACCGACTGAGCCACGGATGCAAAGATGGGTTGACCTCATGTCTCGACATGCTAGCCAGTCTCAGATTTCCTTTTCTGATACTTTCTTCAAGTGGTTCGATCATCGGGAGATGGTTTATGCCAAGTTTCCATATGCTGGCATGGATTTCCTGGGTGACCCGGATTTAGTGTTGCCCGCTGGTGAGCAGTGGGGTGCTATGGGTAAATCTTCTGAACATATCTCTGTTTATTTCTTTTATAATGTTCTTATGCTTTCTCTAATCAAGACTAATCGAAACTCATGTGCTCATGCAGATATTGGACCACTTCGACTGGTAGTATGCGGAGAGAACCAACGGCCACTCCAGCAGGAGAGGCTGTGGGGAGGGCCATCCTCCGCGACCTTGATGTGGCCGAGACTCTTTCAGCACTACAGGATCAGGTCGAGGGTCTCACCCTTAGTATCCCAGACGTGAGGACCAACAAGCTACCTCTACGGTTGTAGCGACCTACTACTGGCGTGCCAAGTCAATGGACTAGGCTTTTACGCATGATTGCACAGGCAGTGACTTGTTATCACCAGCATAATTAGACTAGGGTGCCCCCTAGCATTTTGAGTTTTGGTTCATTTGACCAATTTTTTCTTAGATACAGAACATTATGTGTAAACTATAAACAGTTATGTATATATTTTTTATTTTCAGAGCTTTATTTCGGTTAAGTTACATGATCCTGTTGCAAATATTGATGTGATGCTTCTTTTTATAAATGTCGCAAATGTTTATCTAACACATAATTTGCCAATGATTATGTTAATGTGTTTAAATTTCTAAAAATATGTTGATATTGAATGAAATCGAATTGTCTTTCCAAAATCCCGACCCTTAGGAACATGCAATAGATGGCTGGATTCCGTACAGAGTAGATACCAGCGAGTTGTATAATGACGAGTTGTGAGTCTAGCCTGAGGACAAGTCGGCCTATTCGATGTGCGATGGCATCAGAGAGGAGTTCTATCAACGCGGTGTATTCAGCGATATTTTTCATCGACTGACCAATACATACCCCTCTGAAACTTACTAACTCCCCACTGGGATCGAAAATGGCCCATGCTGCAGAAGATAGATTCCGCGAACTACGACTCACTCCGTCGAAATATCCAACAAATGATTCCAATAGGTTCGACATCTGAAACAAATGCAAAAAGTGGGTTTCCTAATCGAAACAATTACTCTTAACGAAAACAAAAATGTAACAAAAGCGTAGGGGTTACTACGCAGGATTAAGCATAGTAACGCTTGAGGCACAACCCGTTATGGGGTTGCGCCAGTGGAATCCCATCATAGTTCATCAACTCGTAGGCTCCTTTTGCTAATACATGCTTAACAATATAGGGACCCATCCATAACGATTTGAATTTACCTGCTCCCAACTTATCAGACTCCTGGTCGTAAAGTAAGACTAGGTCACCTTCTGAGAAGACACGAGGTTTGACATTTTTGTCGAACTATGCTTTGACTCGTTTCTTATGAGATTCGTTAGCCGAAACCGCATCGTGATGGGTTTCATCCAATTGGATTAGTTCCAAGAAACGAGCCTCTTCTTCTAAGGTTCCGGGGAGAAGGTCGACTGCGAGTTTGAGGGACGAGATTTCACACTGAACTGGTAATATTGCTTCCAGACTGTACACTAGTTGAAAAGGTGTAAACGCGGTTGCATTTCTCACTGATGTTCGGTATGCCCACAAGGCCGAGTACAAGATCAGGTGCCAACTTTTTTTATGGACTCTAATCATCCTTTGCAGCATGCACTTCAGGACCTTGTTGATTGCCTCAACTTGTTCATTAGCTTGCGGATAATACGGAGTAGAGCTGTCATGGGACAGTCCTAATTTGGAAGCCAACTAAACCATTATGTGATTGCGAAAATGTGATCCATGATCTGTGATTATGGCCTGTGGAACGCCTAATCTGGAGACTAAGTGATTAAAAAAGAAAAGGGCAGCCGTTTCGCTGCTGTTGTTTAATGTAGGCATCGCCTCAGCCCATTTGGTAAAATAGTCTTTTGCGACTATGATATACCCATGCCCCCCGGCCAAGGTGGGGTTACATGTCATGAAATCTATGCCCCATTTGGCGAATGGCCCAACAACAACTACTAGTTGCAGCAGTGCGGGTGGTCTTCTGGTTTTGCTATCAAAGATTTGACAAGCATGGCAACTTCTAACTGCGGTTATGCAATCTTTGAACATTGTGAGCCAGAAGTATCCTGCTTGTAAAATCTTCTACATCGTAGCATAACCAGATTGATGCCCCCCACACGTGCCTGAATGACAATCATTCAGGACTTTTTCAGCCTCCTCATGGGTGAGGCACCTCCGCAGACCTGTATCGATACCACGATGGTAAAGTGTATTACCGATGATCACGTAGTTTTTTGCTTGGTATCGAATCTGTTGTTTTTTGGAGCGTGAGGTATTATACCTATATGTTTGGGTTTCGAGATAGATGATTATATCTCTGTACCATGGATTGCTTGAAGATATCAGAAACGAATTTTCATCCACGATTGCTTCTTCGGACGTTGCATCGTTGGACGACAATGGGAGATCACATAGTAACTCTGCGAAAACCAGGGATTTTTTTTATTTGGATTTTTTGAATTCCAGATAAAACTCTTGTAAAATTTCTATCCATTTTGAATATTTTCCTCCCAGCAACAGTCGCGACAATATATAATTGATGGGGTTGCAATCTGATAAAATGGTAGTTTTTCTGAAGAGGACGTAGTGTCGAAATCTCTGTATCGCTTGAACAACTGCTAGGGCTAGCTTTTCAATGTAGGAGTATTTCATTTCTGTATCATTTAAGTTTCAGCTTAAATAATATATAGGATGTTCAATTCCATTATCCTCTTGAACTAAAACCATCGCTATGGTCATACCTGCTGCAGCTAGATACAGGTTAAAGTATTTTTGATAATCAGGAGCATACATTAATGACACTTTTATTAGAGATTGCTTTAAAGCATCAAAGGAATCTTGCGTGACCTGATCCCAAATGAAGTGTACTTCTTTTTTCAATAGACGAGTATAACCTTTAGCAATTTCATCGTAATTCGAAATGAACCCCCTAAGAAAGTTCACTTTCCCTTGGAGTTTCTGAATCTGAAGCAAATTTGAAGGTGGAGGCAAATCAATGATTGCCTGAACCTTACATGGGTCGAGACGAATCTCATCCTTTGAGACCACAAAGCCAAGTAAACGACGAGAACTGACACAAAAAAAACATTTGTGCGGGTTGACTCGTATCTTGTAGTGTCATAAACGTATAAATATCGCTCTCAAATGCTGCGGATGATTGGTCCACTTTCGCGAATGAGCTGGAAGATCATCGAGATATGGTTGAACGATGTTCTTGATGTCATGGAAAGCATAGTACAATGCTCTCTGAAAATTTTCCCCTGTATTCTTTAAACCAAAGGGTAGCTTTCGATATGTGAATGTGCCCCACGGGAAAATAAATGCAGTCTTTGACTGGTCCTGTGAGCGGATATTTATCTGATTATAGCTAGAAAATCCATCCATGAATGAAAAGATTTCACATCCAGCGCATTCATCAATTATCTGGTGAATGAAGGGTGTAGGGTAGTTGTCTTTCAGACAAGCTTGATTTACATCCCTATAATCAACGCACACTCTAATCGTTCCTTGTTTCCTCATAACAAGAACAATATTCGATACCCAATCGGTTAGAGGAACTGGGTAAATAAAACCAGCATGGAGGAGTTTTTCAACTTTCGCCTTGATGGCAATGACTTTCTTTGGGTGAACCTATCGTAGCCATTGTCATACAGGTTTGATATCTGGATACATCTTAATTTCATGTTCAACAATGCTCGAGTCAATACCTGACATTTCATCATATGACCAAGCAAAGACATCTCTAAACTCGCGAAAGAGAGCGCTATATACTTCCAGTTCTGAATAAGAACAAGATTTTCCGACATGAATATTCTCTACAACATCTGTTTTGGTCAAGATATTTATGGCAATAGTCTCTTCAATATTGGATAGGTTTCGCTCAGAATCCACCGTATTTACAGTATTCGAGAGCAAGTCAAAAACTGAGGGATGGTCTAGCTCGTTGGAATTATCTTCTTTCAAATTTAGAAGATGGGAACGATGGTGGTAATCTTCCCATGGTGCCTCGTCAATCATCATCGATTGAACGATTCCTTCGTCTGTAGAGTGTACTTGCGACCAAGGATCTGAAGGGGTGCCATATTCCTTAGACCTATCTATCCAAACGCTTGATGAGCATTGATACGGGTTTTCCTCCCATGCCGAAAACATTGGTTACTATAATATTTCCAGTGGGCTTAGAGGCAATACCTGTAGATGATCCATATTAATATCATTTTCTGGCTTCTTTTGAATGGAAGATATCATATTGCAGATTCCCACATTAGCCACTTTCGCCAAATTGGTTGGAGGCAGTAGGGTAAAAGTGCTCATTAATGTGGGTTCTTTTAGTAGGCCTACTCCGATCTTTTGAAGCGAATTAGGGCTTCCATGGATCATCAGAATGCTTCTTGTAACTTGTGAACTGTTGGGGAGAAATCTTTTTTGGTCGATGATTGTAATTCATCCTTGGGAAGGAAATGCAATCTTCCTAAAGCAGGTCGACACAACGGCAGCCATGGCATATATCCAGGGTCTTCACACTAGGATGTTGTAATCAAGGTTTCCGTCGATAACTTCAACATCAATTTCTATTGTTTTTCCCCCCAGTTCGACTTGCAAGTTACTTAATATCCCATACGGGGTGTATGTTCGTCCATAAAATGCTTTTAATTTCGTCAACGATCGTGGCAAGGGTGGAGACCCTAAAGTTTTCTAGCAACTCATTGACATAATACATGTGGATGCCCCCTCATCAATAATTGTTCTATAAAAAATTTTTTTGAGGGCTTTCACTTGAATAAGGAAAGCTAATTGAGCTGGTAACTGAGGGTCATATCCTTTGTGGTTAAAGGACACAAGATTGGAATCTGTTGGGTCAATCCCACCTATTGCTGATAATAAATCCTGCTTTTGGGATGGGAAATTTTGCAGTACCTCAAGTGTCGACATCACGGAGGGCGATTGGGCTAGATCCTCCACTATATTATAGTATTGTGCTACTCTGGCATGAGGATTAAACTTTGATTTGTGTACTACTCCCTTTGGTGGTTTTATTGATAATTCAGGAATGATGGGTGGCACAACTTCGGTCGCAGTTGTTGTCGAACTACTAGGTTGATCATTATCCTTGTTGTTTGACCGAAGTTGTTGTCGAACTACTAGGTTGATCATTATCCTTGTTGTTCGACATCTGTGGGTTCCCGTAATATTTATTCCTTGTCGATATGAGAGCATCATTCAGTTGATTTGAAACCGACAACATTAGCACTTGGGACGGGGAAGCATTTTCGCTAGCAACCAGATTTGACCCTGGGTTCGGAAATAGATCAGTCAATACAGCCAAGGTTTTTTAACTCTTGAAGGATTTTCTAAGTTTAGATTTATATGGACACTCTCTGGTCCAGTGATCCTCATCACATATTAGGCATGGACGACCTGGTTTCTTATCCCCAGAAGGGTTTACAGAACATTTTTCAGGAGATGACTCCTCTTGGCTCTTCTTCTTCCGTTTCTTTTTCTTCTTGCCTCTTGGTTGCTTGGGTTCTTTGCCTTTGTCTGTCGACACGCCATTTACTTCCGAGGCCAGAAGTTCTTCATTTGCGTTTTGACTTGAAACCGTGCGGGCCTTTTTCGACTTAGCCTTTACGGTTTTAGTGCTTGTCCTACCTATCACGCCATCGCCAGAAGGAGAGTCTTTGTTTGATTTAGGAGGGGGAGGAATGGAAAATTCTGGTCTAGGAGCATCAAGGATTTTATCGTAGAGCATGTCAGACTGAGTATAGATCAAGTATAGATATTGTGCAGGAGCAATAACTTTCTCTTTAGTGATGACTCCTCCCTTTGCCACATCTTCTGTAATAGAAGGTAACAATGACTTAATAAACCATTCAGCCAATAGCTGATCAGGAACATATGTTTTTACCATTATATGACGACGTCACCACTCATGAATATGATTGGATATGTGAGTGGCCTTCGTTTGTTTGAAATAGGTAAGCAACTCAATTCTTGTTTCGTACATTATGGGTAACTGAAATGGGTTAAAAGGTTGTGGCTAGGTGTTGAGTCTCAAACCTACACCTTCCTATACACCCTCTTAGCCATCTTTCTCCATTCACTCTATTCATCCAGTTGTTAAATCATTGCATTATAGTCTAAAAAGGACTGTTTATATGGTTTTCTGACTATACTGATGTCTGTTGTTTGGTTTAGTTTTTTGTTCATGCAACTGCGGAAACTTGTCAGTTTCCGCAGCCAGCACAGGTTTCCGTAGCCAGCACAGGATTCCGCAGCTATTTTGTTAAAAGCTGTGCTCCAGGTGTCCTATGAATAAACGAGCTACATGGGAAAGCTCCATATGGCAGGTACATGGAACGTGTCCCTTCAAATCGGCCAAATCATCCATGAGAGGCCGCGTTCAACCAAAGTCAAAGACAAGGCCAGCCCAAGAGTTCAGCGGTGGCACGTCACTGTTTTGGGCACGTGAATGATACGTGGCCTAGTTCTCAGCTCACGAAGGCACTAGCACACCTGGAGATCGTTCCTGAAACGTGAATCTAACAGCCAACCACTCCGAAGATTTAAGAAACATGACGATAGTTACACTAGATCTCAGCTGAAGAGATCTACGTGTCTATGGCAACGCAGTTAATAGCGTAGAAGTTGTTAGCTAGTTGTATTATTTTTGCATTATAAATAACGCGTTGTTGAACGCTGTAGGGAGAGTTTTGATACATGTGAATTCAAAATTGTTTATGTAATTTCCGCGTTGTTGGTTATCTTATCACCCCACTGTTTTATATGTTGTTGTTTTAATACATGAGAAGACTTTTCTGAAGATATCCGTGCGATTATTTGATTGGCTGAAGTGGGAGAGGGCCCCTGCATGCTGAAGCCTTGTAAAGTGTTTATTTAGTTTCATTATGTTTTTGTTTTTATCATTAGCTTGTACATAATATGTTGTTTTATGTTTTTGCTGTTCATATCTTCACCTTTGTTCTCTTAGAGCTGTAAACTGATTTGTGCTTTTCTGCAGGTTTTCATAGGCAGCTCGGGCAATTTTTCATCTTTTTGATAACTTTTGGCATATGAGATCATCTTGTCCTTCCTGCTAACTTTTATTTTCTGGAGTTTAAATTCAGCACTGTCCTTTTCAAGTTGTGATTTGCTTATTTTTTTTTCTGCTAGTTAGATATCATACTTCTCATCAATTTATGATTTCTTTCTGTGGTCAAATGGCTATATCAGCAAAGAATCAGAACATTACTAACTGTAGTGTGATTTAGTTGTCATATTGCTTACTCATGGTTGCTTTCCATAAAGTAGATTGAGCTGAATGGTAAAGGACTAGAAGAGTTTAAGTAGTGTGATTAGTTTCTTTTCTGCAATTTACATTTAGTTATCATATTGCTTGACATGTTCATGATTACTTCCCCAAGGTAGATTGAGCTGAAGGTTAAAGGATTTGAAGAATTCGAGTAGTGTGATTAGTTTCTTTTATGCAATTTACTTTTTTTTGAACAGTTAAATATCATATTTCTTAACTTGTTTATGATTACTTCCCACCAGGTAGATTGAGCCGAAGGGCAAAGGGTCTGAAAAGTTAAAGTAGTGTGAATTAGCTTCTTTGCTTTAAGTTTGAGTTGTTTTTCAAGTTTTTTCTTTCTTTTCATTTTCAGCAGCAAGGATACTGGGCCATTGTCATTAGTTCACTATTTGATGCATTTATTTTCTCTTAAGAATTGATTTCATTTTAGTTTTTGTAAAGCTTCCTTTGAGCACTTTCAAGTTTAGAAACCATCACCATCTACACTCCACACTTCACTTTTACCATCACACATTAAGGAAAAATAAAATCCAAAAACAAACTAGAAAGCTTAAAACGACAAAAGCCTAAGGAAATGGTTATCTAGTACATATAGTACACTTCACTTCGTCAGTTTACGAACCCTGGGTTGACATTTTAAATAGCAATTTAGATCACACTAAATTGACCAAACATTTTGGCGCCGTTGCCGGGGAAGTGAAATTAGGTAGCCAATTTCTAAAAAAATTATAAAAACAAGAAAATTTCAAGGAAGGAAAATTGATAACCTCTCAAAGTATGCTCTACTCTTGAACCTAGTGTGATCTGGAGGATCAGAAAAGAGAAAGTTATTGGTTTAATAGTTTCTTGAGTATGCTCTCTTCTTGCACCTAGAGTGACCTAGAAGAACAGAAAGAGAATTATTAACCTGACTTGAAGAAAAATAAAAAATGATATGCATAGAGCAAGTGATTCTAGGGGAAGGTTTTTAGCTAGAGCCAAGAGTTCGATTTTTACAACTCCATCTACTTCAAGAAATAGGCAAGAGACACCTCCATCATCTCCAACTCATAGTCCTAGCTCTAGGATTCCTGGAATTCAAGAGGTAGTAGTTGACTCTCCCACACCATCTATTGAATCTGAATTAGAAGGAGATTCTTTCCTTTCTTCTACAGGGAGATAGATTATAATTGAAGAAATAGA
>APFE031404407.1:28787-44915 GCA_000404065.3 Pinus taeda | reverse complement strand
CAATATGTCAGAAGGTGTGACAGCTGCCAAAGAGTAGGGAGACCAACTCTTTCAAATGAAATGCCATTGCAACCACAGGTACTCATCGAACCCTTTGAGAAATGGTCTTTAGATTTCGTTGGTCCTATTAATCCACCATCTAAACAAAAGAAATATATATTGGTTTGCACTGATTATGTTACTAAATGAGTAGAAGCCAAGGCATTGCCTTCTGCCACTGAGAATTCAGTTATTCAATTTCTTTTTGAGGATATTTTTACTCGTTTTAGTGTCCCAAGAGAAATTGTGACAGATCAGGGAAGTCAATTTACATCTAAATTGATGGAGAAACTGATGGAGGAATACAAGATCAAGCATAGAAAATCTACTCCATACCATCCGCAAGCAAGTTTTCAAGTGGAATCCACAAATAAAGTTCTTGAGAGAATCATCACCAAGACTGTTCATCTCCACAGAAGAGATTGGGCAGAAAGGCTTCCTGAAGCCTTATGGGCCTACAGAACTACATGGAGGAACACAACAGGAAATTCTCCCTATGAACTTGTTTATGGGAAAGAAGTCCTGCTCCCCATTGAGTTTCAAGTCAAGACCTTCAAGATGGCAGTTTAGTTGGGGATGAATCTATCAGAAGCCCAAAAGCACAGAGTGGAACAACTGAATGAGCTAGATGAGATTAGACAAGATGCAATTCTAAGAACTGATCTAGTTCAACATCAAAGAGCTAAGTGGCATGACAGATATATTAAAGAGAGAAAGTTTCAAGAAGGAGATTGGGCTTTACTATTTGATTCCCAGTTTAAAGACTTCAAAGGAAAGTTTCAGACTCATTGGCTTGGGCCATATGAGATTGATAAAGTCTTTGAAAATGTAGTAAGAACGAAGACCATTGATGAATTTCAGACTCCTCTTATTGTGAATGGCCACCGATTGAAAGTTTATCATAAGCCACTTTACAGAGAAGAGTTTGTTAAAATAGTCCAAGAGAATTCTGCAATAAGGCTGGTGGAGAAGAATCCTTCTCCCCCATCAGCCTAATCTTAGTTTCTTGTAGTTTCTGAAAAAAAAAATGTATAAGCCTGAAAACCAATCATGGATTGGCAGTCTTATACAGAAAATATGGAGTGAAAAAGGGACACCTAACACTATATTTTCCAAAAAAAATCTCCTCTCATGTTCTTTCCATCTTCACTCCATCTCACTCACTCATTCCATTTCATTCCACTTCCATTTCATTCTTATCATCATTCTCACTCCATTTTCACTCCATTTTCATTCCATTCCATTTCATCAATAAAAGTCCCCCTTCAGGACTATTTTCATTCAGTTGTTTTCCTCTAAACTATCTTTGTGTAGATTAGGGGGTGTTGTTTCAGTTTCCGCATCTAGCCACCATTTCTGCAGCTGGAACCTGTTTCCGCAACTAGAAACGATTTCTGCAGCCAGCATCACTCTGTTTTCAAAATACAATCAACTGTTAGTGCCAAAATCATGAAATGCAGGTGTACGTGAGCTAAAGACATGGGGCATCTTCAAACTATCAAAAAAGAGCTACTGGTTAGAAACCTTGAGCAAAGAATGACAAGTGTCCAAAGGTATGATCAAAAATCTCTATCAAACAACACTTCAAGTCATCATTATGTATAATTATTAACCCATAACCGGTTCTTCTATGTGCAATGATTTAATACATTCACCCACTACCATTCTCACTCCGCAATACCATTCCATACACCTCGCATTCATTTTTCCTAACGGTCTTATGATTACCCCGAGTTCAAACTCAAAAATGACTACACTTCTATTTATTACCCGTACTCCTAAGACGTGACCTATTGTATTACGGCTCTTCCCAGCCATAATTTCCACAGCCGTCTGTTGAGACGTGTAAATCTCACACATAGTCATCCGACTCAGGAGAATCCTGTCGTTACTCCACTCATATCATAATCCCTGCATATACTCATGCTTCATTTTATGAACTCGGTCACGGTCAGCACTGCTCACCCATTGTTCTTCCTGTGATTCGGGCATTTCTCTGTTTTCGACTGCAGTCACTACAGTTTGCTTTATGGTTTGATTGCAGCCACTGTAGTCATCCTAAACCCCGATTGCAGTCACTACAGTCTCTCCTAAAAACCCTGTGACAGAGCCATTCTTCCTTAACCCTCATACGTAGAAAGACCCTCAGTGAATTTAAGTCCGAGGATGGGAAAATTGCTGAGAGCCGAGCCGGAAGGATCAAAATACTTGGAGGGTTATCCCTAAGTTAAGGAGTTATTAAAGAAATCCAAATGGCTCCGGTTTATTCAGAAATTCAAAGGGTATAATAAGGAAGTGACTAAAACCTTTGCAAGGTCCTTTAATGGACAAACAGTGGAGGTTGGAGACTTAAAGTTTGCGGTGACCGAGGCCACAATAGCAGCAGCTACGGGCCTACCTCAAGACGGAGAAAGGTGGTTCAAAAATAGGAGCGTGGATGATCAAATCTGGAGAACCATGCTACGAAATCAAGGTATGGATACCACTGTATTCACCAGAGGCATCCCTGTGCATGTATTGAAAGAAGAATGGTCTGGTTTATTGTTGGTCATACAGAAATTTATCACATGTGAGGGTCATTTTGGCTCTATGTACATGTATCATGTGAGGTTAATGATGAATTTTATAGATGGCCACGTTCTTAATTTACCACATTTTCTGCTAGCAAGTTTGAAGAAGATGAGTGTTACGGCTCAAAAGCATGTAGGTAACATTGAGCCACATCTTTACCATCATGGGCTCATAAGAATTCTGATTGAGGATCAGTTAAAGAAAACTAAGGATACTTGGGAACAATTTTTAACAAGAAACTACTTCCAAGAGCCATCTGTGGCCTCTGGAAGTAGTCCACCAAAAATCCCAAGGAAAAGTAGGAGGAGGGAGAAAAATGTTACAGCCCAAGACTCCCCTCCAAAAGAAATTGAAGAAATTGTCCAAAAAGAGGAAGAAGACCAGCCCAAGAATAAGAAATAAAAGAAAGAAAAGGGCAAAATAACCACTCAAGAGGTCTCTCCATCCCCTGAGAAATCCTTAGAAGAAGATTACCAGCCTCTGTCAGAAAGGCTAGTAGATCTTAAAGCTGCTGCCATGGCCAAGAAACAACAGAAAGGGAAACAAAGTGCAGAAAAGACAAGTATGAGTTCATCCTTGAGAAGGAGCTCTCGGCTAAAAGGAAAATGGAAGAAAACCAAGGGAGATCAGTCCCACTTTATTGATTTAAGTGAAGAAATACTTGAGAAATCTCCAGAACAACCAAGCCTTGAAACAAGTCCTCCACGAGAGGAAAGTCCTTTTCGGCCAGAAGGAGCGAGCAGTCCTCCTCCACTAGATTTTGAGTCTAGACAGAGAAAGTCACCTGAGGTGGATCCTAATCAGCAAGAGGTATATAATTACCTGGAATCCTTAGAACAATTAGCTGCAGGACCAAGTACCTCTCTGCCACTTGATGCACAGGTTCAGTCTCTGAAACAAGAAGTATTTGAGCTAGAAGTCCTAAATAGACACATAATACAAGAAAATGAAGCACTTAAAGAGTAGGTTAAGGTAGACAAAATGGTCCATGATAATACCATGCTTCATTTAGGACTGTGGCAGAAGAAGAATAGAAGACTGAAGAAGAGATGCAAAAATTTAAGCAGAGCTTTAATTAACCTCAAGTTCAAATGTCTAGTTAGAAAGCCAAGAATGATGATGATGATGGCATCAAAGAAAAAGAAAAGAGGACTAGATGTCCTTGCAGAAGCCTCAGAGCATGTGGATTAAGGGGGAAATAACTCAATTTTGGTTGCATGAGGACATGCAACACCTTCACAGTGGGGGTATGTTGAGCCTCAAACCTGCACCTTCCTATACACCCTCTTAGCCTTCTTTCTCCACTCACTCTATTCATCCAGTTGTTAAATCATTGCATTATAGTCTAAAAAGGATTGTTTATATGGTTTTCTGACTATACTGATGTCTGTTGTTTGGTTTAGTTTTTTGTTCATACAGCTACGGAAACTTGTCAATTTCTGCAGCCAGCACAGGTTTCCGCAGCGAGCACAGGATTCCGCAGCTGTTTTGTTAAAAGCTGTGCTCCAGGTGTCCTCTGAAGAAACGAGCTACATGTGCAAGCTCCAGATGGCAGGTACATGAACATGTCCCTTCAAATCGGCCAAATCATCCATGAGAGGCCGCGGTCAACCAAAGTCAAAGACAAGGCCAGCCCAAGAGTTCAGCGGTGGCACGTCATTGTTTTGGGTACGTGAATGATACGTGGCCTAGTTCTTAGCTCACGAAGGCAAAAACACACCTGGAGATCGTTCTTGAAACGTGAATCTAACCGCCAACCACTCCAAAGATTTAAGAAACATGACGACAGTTACACTAGATCTTGGCTGAAGAGATCTATGTGTCTATGGCAACGCAGTTAATAGCGTAGAAGTTGTTAGTTAGCTGTAGTATTTTTGCATTATAAATAAAGCGTCGTTGAACGCTGTAGGGCGACTTTTGATAAATGTGAATTCAAAACTGTTTATGTAATTTCCGCGCTGCTGGTTATCTTATCACCCCACTGTTTTATATGCTATTGTTTTAATACATGAGAAGACTTTTCTGAAGATAGCCGTGTGATTATTTGATTGGCTGAAGTGGCAGAGGGCCCCTGCGTGCTGAAGCCTTGTAAAATGTTTATTTAGTTTCATTATGTTTTTGTTTTTATCATTAGCTTGTACATAATATGCTGTTTTATGTTTTTGTTGTTCATATCTTCACCTTTGTTTTCTTAGAGCTGTAAACTGATCAATGCTTTTCTGCAGGTTTTCTTAGGCAGCCTGGGCAATTTTTCATCTTTTTGATAACTTTTGGCATATGAGATCATCTTGTCCTTCCTGCTAACTTTTATTTTCTGGAGTTTAAATTCAGCACTGTCCTTTTCAAGTTGTGATTTGCTTATTTATTTTTCTGCTAGTTAGATATCATACTGCTCATCAATTTATGATTTCTTTCTGTGGTCAAATGGCTATATTAGCAAAGAATCAGAAAATTACTAACTATAGTGTGATTTAGTTGTCATATTGCTTACTCATGGTTGCTTTCAATAAAGTAGATTGAGCTGAATGGTAAAGGACTAGAAGAGTTTAAGTAGTGCGATTAGTTTCTTTTATGCAATTTACATTTAGTTATCATATTGCTTGACATGTTCATGATTACTTCCCCAAGGTAGATTGAGCTGAAGGGTAAAGGATTTGAGGAATTCGAGTAGTGTGATTAGTTTATTTTATGCAATTTACTTTTTTTTGAACAGTTAAATATCATATTGCTTAATTTGTTTATGATTACTTCCCACCAGGTAGATTGAGCCGAAGGGAAAAGGGTCTGAAAAGTTAAAGTAGTGTGAATTAGCTGCTTTGCTTTAAGTTTGAGTTGTTTTTCAATTTTTTGCTTTCTTTTCATTTTCAACAGCAAGGATAATGGGCCATTGTCATTAGTTCACTATTTGATGCATTTATTTTCTCTTAAGAATTGATTTCATTTTAGTTGTTGTAAGGCTTTCTTTTAAGCACTTTCAAGTTTAGAAACCATCACCATCTACACTCCACACTTCACTTTTACCATCACACATTAAGGAAAAATAAAATCCAAAAACAAACTAAAAAGCTTAAAATGACAAAAGCCTAAGGAAATGGTTATCTAGTACATATAGTACACTTCACTTCGTCAGTTTACGAACCTCGGGTTGACATTTTAAATAGCAATTTAGATCACACTAAATTGACCAAACACTAGGCTACTGAAGTTATCAAATGAAGCTCTAGGTAATTCGATATAGAATTTTGCTGCCAGAGCAGTTAACGGTCGCTGAAAGAGGCGAAGCCTGATCAAATCATCATTGAGAGTGTTGGATGAACACCACATATGAAAGGTCATCACATGATTCGACGAGTCTTCACTCGGATTTCCATTAAATTTAGGAATATCCGACGAAAGTTTATGCAGAATCGCCAGCCACCAAGGGGCGTAGGCAATTGGATCGTTCGTTAGTCGATTTAGATCTGGTAACTCTAAAGTTGCTACAAAAGGCAACTTTTGATTCAGGCTTGGTGGACCATACCCAGGATAAGATGGAATTGCTTGAGCAGTTGGTCTTTGCATACCATCATAATGCATTTGATGCTGGTAACTTTGGTAAGGTTGATGGGCATAACCATTATGATATGGTTGATATTGTTTGTTTTGATTATACGGCTGCCCATTACTTGCAAAGACTTGTTTCTCATATCCTTGGTAAGCTTGTTGGAATTGCGGTTGTTGGTATTTCACCAGCCATGGTTGTGAAGCCATGAGCTGTTGTCCGGTACTGAGTGTTTGGCCAAGATGGGGGGTGATGGTCCCCGTTTGAACCTGTGTCATTCCACTAGTTGGTGATTGCGGTCGTGTCGTAGGTACAAGAGGTTGTTCCATTATAACCTCAGAAACCTGAGGTTGGCATACAACTGGCAACGCTTGTACTTGTGACACTGCCACAATAGCCGGCATAGTGGGGATATTTGTCATAGGCAAACTTTGTTGCATTGAGTATACAACTCTTGGTTGTTGAGGCAGGATTGGCACCCAACCGCTAGTTGTAATTCCAACATAACCTAAATTTTTTTGTGAACTCTCGCATGGTTGTCCTTACAAATAAGACAATGAAAGGGTATATGGCCCTCCATATGGTGGTAATCCAGTACTCAAAGGAATGATTTGCCTTTGGGAACCGGTTTGCCCAAATTGACACTATGAAGGATCAATTTGTCGAGACTCAACGTAAGAGATTCTAGATAATTCCGGACGAACAAACGGGAACAATCCATACTGTTGAAATAACCTCTAGATGGACTCCATCTAGCGACTGAGAGCTAGTTGGGATAGATGGCACGCCGACGAACATTGTCGGAGTAGCAGCAAGAATTTCGGTTGCTGCTGTGTTGGGTGACACAGTCCTAGATGTCAATGGTTGTTCAAACATATTAAGCCTATCCAAAATATTCCTTAGCGATTCTTCAAGAAATTTCGATGGCGGGAGAATAACTTCTGATGAAGAAGGATATAGGGTGATCCCAACTCCAAATTGCGTTGGAGTGTTAGATGGAGGATATTCCAAAATATCTTCTATGGAAATCAATCCAGGAGGAAGAGGTAGACCGTCAAGTCCGTAAAATATTTCTGGTGCCGAAGAAGATATAAGTTCTGCAGCAACAGACGTTTGGGGAGTAACACCTTCTAAATCAATTGTAGATGGAGCCGGTTCAGGAATAGAAGTGTTTACCGTCACACTAGGATCAGTTGTAATGTCCTTTTGTTGCTGCGGAATTTCTTCTGTAGAGGCAGGGATACCAGAAATGTTCGGAGTAACCGGAGTCTCTGAGGATGTCGAAGTACTTGCTCCAACTAACCTAGGGGACTTTGATCGAGTCAAACGAGTTCGCTTTGTCCGGAATAGTTTCATTTCCGGAGTCAACGACGGTTGACTCATAAGTCTCCGTGAACAACGGGGTTTTGATTGAATTTCTTCCACGATTGCGGATTACTTGATCAACTCAAAATAAAAAGGGGAAAATGTTTCCGAATTAAATGAATTTTAGATGCTTTGACACAACCTGTTTTTCCAATTTTTAAGAGTCGATAAAAAGCAAAAGATGACTCTAGTTGCCTTCAAGTTTTAATGAGCCTGAAGTGACAAGTGCTCAGATGGACCTTTTCCTTTAAGGAGTCTGAAAAGGAACGAAAGAGAGTTCTCTGGAAATCTAGGCAGAGGGATTACCAAACCAATCACAAAATTGCAGAATACTTTTTACGGTACGACAATCAATCTTCCCGAATGTTCTGTTCAGTGCATTGCAATCAATAAGGCGGCAGACACGACTTCCTAAGGATAAAGGATATAGCCTATTGTGGTCTCCCAATATATACTCAACGATACGTGGGAGCACAAGTTCGTACTGGCACTTGTCATCTCAAAGTGGAGGAATCACCCAAACAACAATGAAAACAACAGTTACCAGGTTTTATGACGCCGGAATACGTCTATAGCCTAGACTTCTAGATGTTATGCGTTAGGTTCCAAAGCGTTTTTATATTCATTAAATTTATTTTATAGTTGATCTTGTTTAAAAATTTTCCTTTTAGGTTTATCGCGTGATGTGTATACAATTCCTAAAATGCAGTCTAAGATGATAAACAACTGTTTAATCTTCTTTTGGTAATGAAAATCCTAGCTACTAAGGAAAGAGAACTGAGGGTCTTTCAAAAAAGAGCACAGAGCACACACTAAATGCACTGTCCTAAATCAAACCAAGCAGTCTAAATACAAATGCACATTCATGTATTTGTTTTCAGCCTTCTTAATGTATGAATGGCAAGAAGAATGCTAAGTTCAAATATGAATTATTTTCCAAAGCGACAATACTAACAAATTTCTTTTCAAAATGAAGTGAAGATAAGGATGATACTTTGCGATTTCGAAATGAAAATTATTTTCGACACTTGAAAAAACTACTAATTCAAATCACATACAAGAGTAACAGTACAATCGACTATCAAGAACAATGGGATTCTCTTCTATGACTGAAAACAACACTTGCGACACTTTCAGATTAAGAAACGACAGTCTCATTACGCTAATTTTTTGTAAAAGAGAACTCAAAATGGCACACAATACATAAAAACACTTACAGTTCTTTGCACAATGGAGGCAGAATGATGGAAGAGAAGGGGGTTTCCACAGAGATATACTGACTACAGACATCAAAACTCCTTAATAGAACTAAAAAGAGTGAAGAAAAACCAAAGTCTGAAGGTAAAATTAACCCTGCCTGACCATCGCACCTGTCACACATGGAATCCAGTATGCATCTCACCTACTGCACATGGGAAGTGTGATGCATACAGACTGCCTTGAAGGGAGGGTGTGACGGTACCAGTGAGAGACTTTTATATAGATTTTGCTCACAATTTGCAATTCAGTTCAGGGATTTAGGCCGAGTAAGTGATGTTCAGTAAATATAAATCACAAGGGTTGATCTAAGGAGGTTACTAGAGCCACCACTTAGGGCAATTAGAGTGTTTGCAGATCGATTTTTCAATTTATAAAAAAAACCCGGAGATAGACTGAAGCATCATTGATCTACTTTGCACTTACATAGAAAATGCAGTTCGAAGGGTAGCTGGCTTGACTTCAGGCTCCGTCTGTAAGTTTATAAAACAAACAAAAATAGACTAAGAAACAATCTATTCGCTCCCTAGTGGAGTCGCCATTTTGTTACCAGGAATAGTGTCCACTCGGAGCTGCTATTCCCACTAAGACTGGTAGCTATCTTAGAAACAAACAAGTTAAAAATACTTTCGCTTTCCTTTATGAAAAATAGATAAGAGTGGAACAAAGGACACCAACCTTAGTCTTGCGCTTGGTTCCTTGCCTGATTCCTCTCCTTGCTGATAGATCTTTGCCACTTCTTCTTCGTCTACCTAGCTTCAAAGAGCACCCGTGGAATCAAAGCAGCATAATACTATTGAAGAACAGAGATCTATATTCATAAACAACACAGGACCAGATATGTATTAACCACACAAATGCATATACAATCAAACATACAAGAATGTGGAGGAAAACTTGAATAGATTTATTAATATCAAGAATAGTAAGAGGATTACAACCAATTGTTCTGACCCAGCATCATCCTCCAGCAAGAAAGCCCTTCTTCTCCTCAAGTAAATCTTAGATCACCCAACACTATGAAGTTTCACCAAAAAACCAACAACACTTCTCTACAAGATACAATATTCCAACCTCTGGATCTCTGTGATGAGGGATCCATATATAAATGATTGTAGGAGGGTGAGTCAGCTTCTGGGATTTGATTAGTTTCCTCTCTCTGATAGTTCTTTATTCCACTTGGAGATTGATGATCTCTTACTCATCCCTGGTCGAAATCAGAGAGGCAAGTGTCAGAGGGGAAGTTTCTGGAAGATTCTATGATCTTCCACCTCGCAAACTGTCTCTACCATTTGCCCATTCTCGCCCATCGCACCCTATAGAGGGGCCATCCAGTATGCATCGCACCCTTTACACTGGGAAGGTGATATTCATCGCACCCTCTGCACTGGGCATTCGATATGGTCCATGTTTGACCAGTTCTGAGCATTTTTTTGTGGAGAACTTCTCGGAGATGATGTAATCAGTTGACCTTGTTCCTTTAGGTAGTGAAGCAACACTTTTAGGGACTTAGGAGCCCTCCGTTTGTGGACATTTATGATTGGGGTTGCAGTGCCAAAAAATGCCTATAAAAATTTCTCCTTCTTAGCATTACAATATGTTTTTCCTTCTGTTAATTCCATTATATTCATATTCTTCTCTGTATGTGTGCTACAATAGCTGCTAGAAATTATTTCATGCTTCCTTACAAATCCATGTGCGTTGATTTATTAATGCATAATTCTTGTATGAAGGGTTGAAGTATATCTTTGAACTGCTCTATAAGAATCATAGCACCAATCCTCTCTTCAGTCCATTATTTCTTCTTGTAACTCAAACAAGTGTAAAATTTCCCATTTCTTGCGGCTCTATGTTTTCAACATAGAATTATGGATGTTTTGGGCTCTATATGATGAGTTATTATCTTTCCTATTCCTCTCTCATTTACTCAACAAAACCTATTAATATATAATCCCCTTTTAAGTAATCAACCTCTGTTGTTCTATGTGATACTACTGGGAACTGTGTGTGTGAGGGAGTACCTGAAATCCATAACTCATACCTTTGGATGAATGAACCAATCCCCCTCATTATCTTTCATTACGTGACAATTGGAGTGCTGCAAACCCCTCATATATAACCTTACAAGCACTCCTTTATTTAAGATGTCCTAAGCACTGGTCTCTAGGGAGCTTTCCTTTCCTCTTGCTACACTTTTGCTGCAAGTGCAAGATTTAGCAACAACACCAGGGATGAAATCTCATTCTAGTACGAATGTATATCAGTGGTTATCCAGTACTCTTGGGTATATCAAAGGCACTCTAGTATGGCAAGTATATGGGAACGCTCTCACCAAATGATTATGCATTAGACAACGCTAACATGGACTTGTGCTCCTCATACCATTCAATATATATTGGGAGACCCCAGTATGCTTCTATCATTTTTTCACAGGTAATTGAGTCATCCGCTTTGTAGATGTGATACACTAAGCAAAAAAATTAGGGAGATCATTTGTTGTACGTTAAGTCGTTGTTTTCAGCTAAGGTGTATATAATGGTTCATGGATACTTGGTAAACCCTCTTGCCTAGTACACCCATTTTTATTTATTTCTTGTTTTTAAGTTCTAAAATTTAACTACCCTCGATAACGTGACTTACCTATGCAGTTATCCTTGGCCTCATATTTCCTAATTAATAGTAAATTTTAAATATAGGCTCAAATCAACCACCCCTTATTGTTTTTGAGATAAGGTAATCGTGGTCGAACCACCAAGTTCACCTTACATTTCCCTTTCATCATCTGACACTGAAGGGTCATCACAAAGAATCCATCTTGATATTTCACAATCACTTGAAGACCAAGGTCTTGAACTTGGAATTATATCGAGTATTCAACCCCTTTCTTCTTGTCCTCCACCTCGAGACTCATTATTTCCAGAATATGAACTAGAAACTCCTAAGAGTCCAAAAAGATTTGTATTATTCCCTCCGAATCCTCTTTTTTATCCATTGGTCATATCTCCTCAACTGACATATATTCCATACATTAATCCTAGTGTGCCTTTGGAGTTATCTCCAACATCGTCTCAAATTCCCCCTTGCCAACTATTTTCACGCATGGAATCAGTAGGTGAGTTCCCAACCTCTCCTCAAGGTTCTCCAGAAGTCTCAACTACTCACACTCTTGGTGTTGGCAATTATTTTGGATATGACTTTCCACCTGAAGGCTTTTTGTATGTGGGATGTGTACCACCTCCTCCACCACCTGAAAGCAGTGAACCTTTGTTTCCACCTGGTTATACCTCTTTAGCTCAATTGGTTTCAGGTAATCCAAGTGCATATTCACTTTATCACAATCCTATTTAGTCTTCAGGCACCATGCCTACTTTTGGTCCGTTTTGTTTTAGTGTAGTCTCTCAAATTCCTATACTCACCGCAATTTCTTTAGTTCGTGTATAACCGAAAATTACAGTTGGGACAGTTAATTTCCTTATAGGTTCTTCAGGTCCTCCATTAAGTGGAGAATATGTGCCACCACCTATCCTACCACATGGGGGGCAACAACTGCCTCCTCCATATGTACCTCCTATTTCGGGTGGAACTTATGTGAGTGGATCTCAAACTCACGTAACGTACCTTATCCTAATGGATCATCTATTCCATCTAGATCAAGCCAAATCCCATATCAACGACCTCTTTCAACCTATATACCCTACTAGCAAATATACCCTCCGTATGGATCACAACAGCCTCAAAATACACCCTTTACCCAACAGGTAGGCCCCCAAATGCAGCATGGTTCAAATCCATCATTTAGCGCATCTGGTAAATTTCAAGATGGAACCTATCAGTACCAACCTAGAACTCAACAAATCCCATAAGAAAATTTCCAAAAATAACATCCTTATGTACAATAAGGACCTTATGTGCAATAGGGGCTTTATCAATAGCCATTGCAGCAGTAAGGACAATGTTTGTAGCAACAAAACCAACCCTTGTATCAACAAGGTAAACCCTTAAAACAACAAGGTCAGCCCCTGTAGCAGCAAGGTCAGCAATTTTACCATCAGGCTCAACAATTGCAACAAAAACCTTATAATCCATACTCTTCGCAAGTTGTTTATCCACCTTATAGCTTATGGCGGGTCATTATCAACCTTACCCTGGTCAAAGACCACCTTTGTGGGGGGGAAATACACCTTTGTATGGTTATAATACCTCTCAGTGGGGGAAATATCAAGCTCCTTACGGTCAAAAACTGCCACTTTTGGGGAAAAACCATACCAACAATGTTTCAATCCACAATTTGGGCCTTATCAAAGGCCTCCCATGCCTTTCAATCCAAAATTTCCATTTCTAGCAACATTGGAACTACCAGATGTGTCAAGAATCACGAATGATCCAATACTCCATTTGTTGTATTTGCCTTTGGTTCCTACTAAGATTCCTAATGATTATCCAAAATTGGAAGGAAATTCTGGAGAAGACCCCCAGGCCAACGTTATGACTTACCATTTATGGTGTTCATCTAATTCTTGTGTTGAGGACTCTGTTCATCTAAGTCTTTTCCAGCGAACCCTGATGGGTGCTGTCGCGAAATGGTACATCGAGTTATCTCAAGGTGCCTATCAAGACTTCAAATATTTGGCAAGGGCCTTCCTTTCTCACTTCCAGCTACCAATTCTATATTAAACTAGTACCCATCTTCATTAGGGGAGTTTCAAGGTCTAAAATGGGCCTCCTAAGGAAATTATAAAATAATACTCGAAATAATGAAATAATATTAGATTAGATAATCAAATTTTAGAGGGAAAAAAGAAAAAAATATTTTTTCAAATCATATTTTCAACTGATCTCCCTCTGGTTTTACTCAAATTTCGAGCATAAACACTCATTGGATGCATAATTTGATTCCTCTTCCAAGGAGTACCTGTGTTGCATACTTTCGATGGAGCCTACTACATGAAAAATGAGAAGTACATTGAAAATGTGATTGCAATCATGTTTTTCCATGTATGTTTCATTTTTCGTGTAGAAGTGTCCATCAAAAATATGCAGCATGGGTAATATTTGGATGAGGAATTAAATTTTTCATCCAATGAGTACTCCCGCTCGAAATTTGATTAAAATATTAGGAGATAAGTTGAAAATACGAGTTGAAAAAGTAGTTTTATAATTTTATTATTTATTAATTTTTTTACTTTTTTACTCCAAAAATGGTGAATCATCCCCCATGGTTGACATCATCATCTTTAATCCTATTTGTTCTTATTAATTTTATTTTGGTTGTACTTTTTTCGTATGAGGCCCATTTTAGACCTCAAAGTTCCACTAATCCTTACGTCTTTGAAACATAATATTGCTACCCACATCTCTGATCATATCCATGAGTAGAGACGTCAGCATCGTCTTATCAAGTTTGATATACTTGATGAGCCATTAACTGAATGGTTTACCAAATCATTGGTCAATAAAATTTCCAAGGACATAGCTATGAGTGGTTGTGTGACCAAAGATCAAGCCATTTTTCGTGCCCAATATTTAGATTTGGTATATTCCCATTCTGGCATGTTATATGATCTCTTTCCTGATGCTCCGAGACAATCTATGGATCTAGCATCTTCTAAACCTCTAGATGTACCACCTCTCGACGGTATTATTGGGTCAGTGACTCAAACTTCCAGTAAAGCTTCTTTGAAGCAGAAATTCGTTTCAACTATTGCATCCAATCCTCCTTCGAATTCCTCTCCAAATCCTGGTAAAACCTCCGTGGTTAATGCTATTTAGTATACTGCGATAGACAAAACCTCAAAAGGTAAAAAGAAGGGTAAAGGAAAATCCAAATCTGATACCCCAAAACAAGATCCTCCAAATTTGTCTGTTGATGATGCATCTAAACGTAAGCCCAAATATCCTTGCCTTATTCGTAAGGAAGATCATTATACCAAGGGTTGTCGCCATCGTGCTGAAGTTAGTCACTTGCTAAAAGGAACTCAAGGGACACCAACTATACTAAAAAAAACTTTTCCATCACAGCCAACCCAATTGGTAGAACAACCGCAATCTTCTACATGTTGGGTTCTTAGGTTTATATGAGTGGAAAAGTACCTATTTCTATTGCCATTTGGTCAAAATACTATCTGACTCCTCCCAAACAGGTTGTGAAGGAAGAAGTTACTGATACACCTTCCACTTCTACTCCACCTAGTTTCAATCCTCTTCATATTGAGATACCTAGTAATGACTTTGTTATCCGACCACCTACCAAAGTTGTTCTTAGGAAATAATATTACAATATGAATGCGCCAGCTTCCCAGCATTACAATATTTTCAAAGATTTAGCTCAAGCGCCTTCAGTGATGTCTGCCTTTGAAGTTCTCCAGAGTTGTCCATCGCATCTGAAAGAATTACTATCCACTGTAGGAGTAATTGACCCTACTGATTCGAGTCTGATTACTTTTGACCAGGAAAATCATGTTACACATCTTCCACATCAACTTGCCTTTTTAATCCAAGTCATTATAAAAGGGAAGACAATTAATCAAACTGTGATTAATGAGGGTGCTTCCACCTGCATCATGTCTATCTCATGCTTGAAATTTATTGGTTCTTTTCCTCTCAACTAGTCTCCTAACAACTTAGAAGCCTTTGATGGCAAAGGATCTCATCCTTATTGTATTCTCATGAACTTGCCCATAATATTGGAAGGAAAAACCATTAACATACAAGTAGAAGTTGTTGATGCCAATTTGAATTATAACCTTCTACTTGTTCGAAGTTGGACTCACGCTATGTTTTGTGGGGTTTCTTCTTTGTTCCGTGTGCTCTGTTTTCCTCATGAGGGAAAATAGTCACCGTTGATCAATTAGCCATTTTCTCTTCTAGTTCTTCGAATGACAATGTGCCATATGTGGGAAATATTGACATCCCTTATGAGAGTGTTGGGGCAGGTATTTTCAAAGACTCTGCTCTTATAGTAACTGTTTCCCTCCCACCACCAAACATCGCTTACATCAACATGATCTCCACTTCTTACGAGCCTTTGATCGTTCCTCATCATAATCAAGTTCATTCTTTTAGCAATTTCATATCACTCATTCCAACAGAACAAGCCTAACATGCTATTCTTTTAGCTTCAGTGGTCACTTTTGAAAGTCATGCCACTCTTAGTATGCATCTAGACGCGTATTCACAATCCTCTTGGCTTGGTTCTTGGGATTCTTCAGATCCCTTGAATGAGACATTTCCCACTGATGAGGGTATCTCCAAGGTTATCTCCCTTGAGGAAACTACCTGGAATGATGCCCATCATTGTTCCTCATTTCTCCTAAGTCTCAGAGAGATTTCATCATGTTTAGATACCTTTGTTTCCC
>APFE031404386.1:0-16996 GCA_000404065.3 Pinus taeda | reverse complement strand
ATCCACGAACCCTAAAACCTAAACTCAAAACCTGAAACCCTAAGCCCTAAACCCTAAACTCTAAACCCTAAACCCTAAAAGGCTAATTTTATTTATTGTGTTTTTTTTTCCTTTTTTTGTAATGATTTTACATATACATAATATTAAACTAAAAAGAGGAAAAAGTTGAATATGGTATTTTAACTCACTTATGTTCATTTAATTTTCTTATAAATATTTTAATCAAAATATATTTTAAAAATACAAACGAGCTCATCTTTTATCCTTGGATTTATATTTGTGTTTAATTTAATAAATTAATTTTCAAAGAAAACATATAATTCATTTAAAAAATATACAACTATCTTTTCTAAACATGCTAAAGATGTCTTTTTCAAGGTTCTTATGTTGCCTCTAATTACAAAAGTGAATTGTAATAAGGCTTGGTAAATTTATATTATGACCTTTTCAATTGAATATGCCGCTAACAAGTCAAAGTGGGTCAAATGATGTGTCAAAGATGTGGCATATGATAATGTAAATATTTACTTTCACTAATATAAAAGAAAATTTCGTTTTTGGTGTTATGATTCTTGAAAATTTATTAAAGAGGAAGCATTGGATAAGTACTTGAAGGACAAAGGATAGGACAAAAAACTTGCATGTATTTTAACTGCAAAAGATGTAAGTTGGTCGTAGAGCAACCTACACACAAGAAAGGAATTCCTTAGTTTGGATTGGAATCATTTTAAATTAATGAGGCAATGAATGTTACAGATTCTTTTGATATTAATAGAGTTTAGCCTTAGTAATATAGACGACATCCTTCAATTTGATTCTTTGTTGTAACGGGAATAACATAAGTCTTGTACATATATTATTTTCCAAAGAAAAATTATATCGAGATGAGAATTGAGTTACGATTTAATCATAAAATGAAAATTATGGAAATATTGCACAATATTTGAAGGAACTCCATATATGCAGTGTAGTTCATTTTAAAATCATTGAGAAGAATAGAATTGCATTGAAATCCTTTGAGGCAACCATAACCAACTTATGATCCATCACAACCACAAAGTTAGAATATACATCACTATGTATCGACTCCCATGAGCCACATACCCCACTGGATCATCAAGTCCTCATATTGGATCATAGTGAGATCAAGATGAAGAACATTCAACCAATTCTCATGATGATTTTATATCTTAACTGTGTTGTCCTTTTGTCTCAAGCACTCTCATCCAAATGGTCTCAATCCTCAAATTATGATGAACACTTGGGGAATCTCTCCCATTTCCAACTATAAATCATCCTCTCCAAATATTTCTCATCCCTTTTCCTTGACTAATAAATTGGCCCCATCCAACCTTGGAATGAATACATATTGGAAAACCTCCACATCAATCTATGCTATCTAAACCTCCACGACCACCACTTCCTCTTCCTCCGTGCTCTCCTCCTCGAACACCTCCTCCACCTCCACCTCCTACACCTCCTACTCCTCGTCGTCCTACTCCTCCTCTGCCTCCACCACCTCCCCCACCTCCTGTTCCTTAACCTTGACCTCCACCTCCTCTTCCTTGACCTCGACCTCCACCTCCTCCAACACCTTCGCCTTCGCCTCATCCTCCTCATCCTTCTCCTCCACCAACACCACCACCCCCTCGACCTCCACCTCCACCACCTAAGCCTCTGCCTTCAACTCCTCCTTTGCGTCCTCCTCCACCTCTACCTCCTCCACCACCTCCACCTCTACCTTCACCTCATCTTGGTCGTCCTCCTCTACCACCACCTCCCCCACCTCCACAACTGCTTCCTCCACAGCCACCTCCAATTCCAGCTCCGCCTCCTCCTCAACTACCTCCTCCTCCTCCTCCTCCACCGGCACCTCCACTTCCACCGCCTACAACTCCATCTCCACCTTCGCCTCCTCCTCCTCCTTGTCCACCATCACCACTTCCTCCTCTTCCTCCTCCTCCACCACCTGCTCCACCTCCATCTCCACCTCCTCCAACTCCACCACATCCACCTCCTCCACGTCCACCTACTACACCTCCTTCTCCTCCTCCTCCTCCTCTCCCACCTCGCCCACCTCCTATTCCTCGACCTCGACCTCCATCACCTCCAACACCTTCGCCTCCGACCACTCCTCCTCCTCCACCTCCTGTTCCTCCTCCTCCTCTTCCTCCACTACCACCTCCTCCTCCTCCACATCCTCTTCCTCCTCCTCCTTTTAACCCGCATACACGTACACCTCCTCTTTGACAACCTTCTCCTCTTCCTCCTCCACCGCCACCTCCACCTCCACCCCCTACCACCGTCTCCACCTCCACCCCCTACACCTCCACCTCCACCACCTAAGCCTCTCCCTCTGACTCCTCCTTTAAGTCCACCTCCTCCAACACCTCCACCTCTACCTTCACCTCCTCCACTTTCTTAAAAAACTTGAAAATAAAATAAAATTGGTTATCATTTCATTCTCTTTATCAATATATACATGATAATATAACAAATAATATGCATAGAAAATTACAATATAAATAATTAACTATAAAAGCACAATTTAATTAATAAAAATTTATAAAAATAATATGAAACAATATGGAAGTAAATAAAAAAGAACTCAATGTTAAAATCAATAGGTTAACAATATAAAATCTTTAAAAGATAAAATAAAATAAAGACAATTTACATAGACACAAATTCAAGAATGCCCAATATGACTAACATACAAACACAAAACACAACTTAATTTTCGAAAACCTCCACTCGTCATAGGCGTAACACAAAACACAACGTAATTTTCGAAAACCTCCACTAGTCATAGACGTAAGTACGACGGAACTTAAGTAAACTACCACGAGCTGAAATCCTTTTCGCTAAAATATTTGAAAACTTCATAAAAGGAGTGGATAATAGTCGCACTAAATTTACTTGAAAAACATAACAATACGTGCTTTTGGCAACGGTTAAATGGTTCGTCCGACCCATCTTCCAAAACGTAACCTTATATTTGTATATTTATACTTTTGAAAGAAATGCAAATACAATGTTGAGAAATGTGGAAGGAAGATATTGGAAAGCGGAGGGACGGCATCACTTGAGCCGTGACTAATCCTTTGAACCAAGGAACTGAACCAAGGAACTGAACCCGACGTAGAACCATGCACAATGACTTGGCTGAAGAGACTTTTAATGTGGCCAATTATATTCCTATAAATGATTTTTGTTGCAACCAACAGAAAATTGAAACGCTACACAGAAATGAAATCTAAATCGAATTATCATAAAATAATTATCAAAATCAAGAAGGACAGGAGCCTGGTTTGAAGAGATTAAAATAATTAAAGAAAACGAGATAGAAAGAACAAAATTACATTAACAATAAATTATCTAAAATTTAAATAAACACAGGAAATAAATCGAGTACCTGAAACGAATTTGGAGCAGCGGAAGAGAATAGCCCAGCAAGGGTTTGCGTAACAGCAGCAACGAGAGCGCATTGGAAGATAACAATTCTCCGCTTGGCGGTTCCTGTGCATGAAATCATAAGAAAGGACAAACACAAGGCCGAAATGAATGAATTTAATTCTAGATATACAAAGAATAACATAATCAAGAAATAGCATTGATCTCAATCATTTGGATACAGGAGAGGATCTTCTCGAATAGTCAGATTTACAAAGAGATAGATGGTATCTCGAAATGAATAACAAAATCAAGATATAGCGTTGATCTAGATGTAGCGGGGATCTTCTGGAAGGGTCCAAATCCATTGTCATCATCAATAGAAAGATAACTCAACAATTGCAACCAACAGAGAATCCCTGGAACGAATGAGAGATCCAGATCCATTGCTGTTCTCTTCGGTCAACCTACAAATTTTGGCCATTAAATTTTACGGACAGAGTCTTTGATTTGGGACAAAAACACAGACGTTTGATTGAGAACCAAGACACAAAAACCAGACACCAAAATGGCACTTCCCAGAAACGAACAGTCATGAGGACACCAAAATCCTAAGCTCTTCTTCTATGCAAGTAACAACGGCCACACAAACATTTGAGCACAGTGACATATACAAAAAAAGTTCTGCAAACACATAAAAGATTTGCTGCAAATACAGATCATAGATAGAACTTCGAACTATTCGCTGCAAGGAGCCATATATTTATGCACCGCACAAGAACCTCATCTACTAAACCGACATAAAAAGTCCATCCCTCGTCTATCTCAAAAAAGCTGTGATCCGTTAAAGAAGTGGACCACAAAAAAGCCTCAGATGCTTTTCTTCAAATTCAATTCTAGTGCAAAGTAGTTGGGTTTTCTTGAAATTCAATTCTTGAGATGCTTTTTCAAAGAATTCTCTTCACATGCACATCTATCGAGGTCGGTGCAAATTTGGAATGTTCACGCTTGAATTTGAATTTAGATGGAATCTTTAATATTCGGTAAATAGTATTTTATGTAATCTTGGCGTTGTCTTTTTCTGTTCCTCTTGTTTTGACCGTCAGCAGTTCAAATAATATTACAAGGTTAACCGGAGAAATGCAATGATGGTAGATAGCATCTTATATTTTTCTATTTCTGTCTTGAAGCATTCATTCAATATAATTGACCATCTTTATTTAGCTTCACTAATTTTTTATTTAATTGAAAATCACAAGTTTGTCATTTGCATTTACATTTTATCTTTTTTGTTCTGTAATTTTATATAATCTAGTTTAGGGTAAGTTTTTTCTGGTGGAGTATTTTCTATTATTAACAATTAATGTATTAAAGTTATTACAAGTGATCCAGGAGAGCTAGTTACATTTCTCTATTTTTTCCATTTTTATGTATTCAATAATATATATAGCATGTTTTATTTAGGTTTCAATATTCAATAATATATATAGCATGTCTTTATTTAGGTTTCAATATTCAATAATATATGTAGCATGTGTTCGTTTAGGTTTCACTAGGAACAAATTTACTCTTAAGTTTGATATGCATTTTGTAATTTGAAAATCCCAAGTTTTTAATATCAAATTATATGTTTAATCATTTTCAAATGTGATTGGTAACTCAAAATTAAGATGAAGTCAAACTTAATTATATCACCATGTTTCTTTTAAAATAGAATAGAGATTCCAAAATTTTAATCTAATTATTAATTATTATTAGATTTATGGTAGGACCATTAAATATTCTATAATTTTTTTTAGTAGTATACACAAATCAAAGACTTAGATTTATGTGGAAGCTGGTTGTATTTTTTTTGTTGATTTAGTGAAATTGATTAATTAACAAAATATCTTATGAGCAAGTTTCATATGAAATGAGTTATGTTTTTTTGGGCTTCAAATACAGAAGCCATGGGTCTTTCCCATGGTATTATAACATACCCTATTTATAGACTAAGAAACTCAGTAATAAAATGGATATAAATCTTCATGGATAAAAAAATTATTCCATGCTTTCTCAAATGAATATATGTTAAACTTGTAATAATAATAATGATATAGTTGATTGCATTTTTTTTTTAAATTTTAGCAAAGTGAGATGTATTATGAAGCAAATGTTTTGGTGTTTGTTGTTTATTAACATTTTCTAACCATTTAATTTATATAATTGTGCTAATATGTAAATTTCTAATAAAAATCTATACTTTTAATATTGATAATTAAAATACATTTTAGATATTTTAAAGCTATTTAATACTAAAGGTTTTAAAAATTTGAAAACATATTTGATAGTTAATTGCTCGTCTGTTTACTTCTTTTTCTAATTCATATGGGAAGTGACATAGTTTATATTATTTCGGTTATTGGATTTGGGTGTTTAAATTTTTTTAGTATAGAGTTTTCTTCTAAAAATAATATGCACACTTTACTTTGTATTGTTTTATGTTTAGAGATAATTTTGATTGTCTTTTGCTTCTTCTTTTGCCTTGCTCCTCTTCATGGATGTTTCTCTTGACCATAATTAGATTCAAATAAAAATTAGAAGATAAATATAAATGGATTCATTTTGTCCTTAGTGTACATTCATGTATTAGAAATTGTCGTAGGGTCTTAAAATCATGGGTCTTAAAATCATTAGAGCAAGCTTCTAGTGGGCCATTTGTTATGATCTTCATTACATCACATGAATTGCAGAGGCATATATGGGTGAGCTCCCCTCTCCCTCTCACATACACAATAACAATCCAAAGCATCTATGATCCATCCTTATGTGTTGTTTCTACTATAATATTCATTTGAATCCAAAAATGCATAATTTTCGTTCTTTCCAGGTGATTGGAAAGATTCATTATGTCAGATTAGACAATCATGATCCTTAATGTCACCAACTAAAACACGCGAGTGAATCTTGTAGTAATTCTCAAAGTTTTCTTTCATACATTTTCAGAAACACTCTGCATGAAAATGTTTCTTTAAACACTTTTTATTCAAAGAAGAGAACATTAATGGTAGATACATTTACTCAAACGTTTGCATGGTTCAAAATATGAAACCCTTATTAAAAGTATGAACAATGATAGCTTAGCCAAATTCTTTATTAATTTTGAGAGTAAAAATACATGGAAATCACTCCATTTGGAAATTATGAGCAAATAAGAAATTTGGCATGTTTTGGCTATAATTGTGGCTAATAGGGTTAATATTGAAGTCAGTTTTGCACAAGAATTACATCCTTCATAAAGTAGCTTGGCCCTTCTATAGAAAATCTCTCCCCAATAGACAAACTCAACTTCTATATATATAAACTCATGTGTTTTAATAAGCTTTGCCCCTCCATAAATAAAAGTTATTGTTTCAAAAAAATAAAAATACCTAAAATATTAGATATGATATTAAAATTGTTTTGTGTTGTTTCACAAATTTAGCATTAAAAATAAAATTTAATTCATACTACATAAATTTAATATTTTAAAATTATATTTTTTGGTTTATAATTAAATTTTAAATAATATAAGGTTAAAAATTAACTAAATATAATTAGTAAGATAAATATATTTTTTGAAATATTAAACAAAAATATTATTCAATTGAGAAGTAAATGCCAGTGTATGATAAATTATTAGATTCTAGAGGAATAACACCCATAATGAATAAGGTATAAATAAAATACCAATTTGTTTGGAGAGTATAATCACTTATTAGATTGACATGTAATCTGAATAAGTACTATCATGGACATCTAAATGACATGGTTATAAATGTCTTGGAGAACTATGAGGATGACACTATTTTCCCAAAGAATGGACCAAGACATGGGATATGACAAATTTTTAATGGTAAATGTTGTAATATGTTAATGTATTATATGTATGATCCAATATCACTACATGGATGATGTGAATTGGAACATTTTCATGAGTTATTTATAGTAACAAGAAGTGTTCCCATAAGTTGAGAACTAGGATCTTAACATTAAAAGAAAATACTAAAATTATAACTTTATTAAAAATTATATTGTTATTATTTATAAAGAAACAAAATGGCATGCATATTTCAACAACAACAAAAAATCTTAGTGGAAAATTTTAGGGTTGAAATATGTCAATATTACTATGAATGTTCCAACATATTCCATCAGGTTTAAATATATGCCTTCAACTTAATAATTAAATTATAACTATGGAAGATCTATTCTTCCAATTAGCATAATTATAGGCATATCTATTTTGGAATTTATTTTCAATTTAAGTTAAAAGAAAATATTAACATTAAATTAACATTACTAGGGAAGCCATATAAATTAAAAAGGCATAGAAATTAACTAAACTATAACTTTATTACACTTTGTATTGTAATTATCTATAGTAATATTTTTTTGCATGTATATTTCAACAAAAAATAATCTTAGTGGAATATTTTAGTAGTGAGATTTAACCCTTGGAAAAAATTTAAGGGTTTCAAATTTTGAATGGAAATGTTTTTTGTATTATAGTGCATTATTAATAGTAGCCCCAAAATTATTTTATAACAAAATTTGGCATAGAGGTTAGCATAGCCTTATTTCAAGGGAGATCTATAAAAATTAGAAGATACTAATTTCCATTTACCCCAATTTTCAAGGACAATGATTTATGGTAGCCATTTCTCCCTTCTAATTTGGTTTAAAATGAGATATTTATTTTCCCATCCCTTATATCATGGTATTGAGATTAATTTGTAGAGAACAACCCACATTTAAGTGTTCAATTGTCTCCTTTCTGTTTTCTATGTTTTCATATGATTAATGATTGTCAAATGTAATAGAAGAGGCTTGTGTATTTTCTTTACATTCCAATACCTCCAGCATGTTCTCCTTTCCCTCCTGAATTTTTTTGTTTGATTTTTGGGAACTGTAATATTTTTTTTTGGAAAATACCAAAAAATTCGTCTTATGAATTAAAAATTACAATTCTGTTATTACAATTTTTTGCATCTAATGCTTGTAGAAAAATACACTTTAATTAAAAATACAGTTTAATTTTCAATTAAACTTTATTTTTAGAGTTTGTAATTTTTATAAGTGAATTTCCTTAATTTATCAAAAAAAATGTTATTTAAACTGATTTCCTTAGACATCATAAAATTAGGTTTTATGGCAATGGTTTCACACATGTGTTTTGATCATGGAACTATTTTTCAATCTCCCATAGAATTTGAATTTTTCCAATGTATTTCCTTCTAGTTTTGTACAAAAAACTCACCCACGACATCCTCCATAGGAATTCATGGTTTACGTTATTTATGTACAAAAGGTAACTTCAATATAATTTATAAACATACCTCTTTCATTAATTACATTATTTCTAAAGTATTATACCATTGATGAATCAATTTTCATTCTCGTGCACCCAATTGAAGGGGAGAAGAGGAGTAGATTTCGTTCATATATATATAATATATATATATATATATTATATAATTATATATATAATATATATATATATAATCATGGTCTACAACTAGAGAACTATGTTTTTCATATCAAAAATTTATTTGTTTATGAAAAAATATACTTTTTATTATTATTTTATGTTGAAGAAGAAATATTTCAATTGAATTTGCAGACACATGTATTCCCATAAGTTGTTTTTCAACTATTACATGAATAGTAAACTAAGATAGCGGTAATTTTTAATTTGTTTTTGTTATTGTTTTTTCATCGAGCCTCTTGAAATTTGTCAAAAAAATGAAGCATTATGTTTAAGAGAAAAATATATGAAAAATATCATATGAATTAGAAAATTTCAAACTCATATGCCATTGGATAGAATAATCCTTCGTGAATCAAACATGACCCAATCCAACAACTAAGGACAATTTTTTACCTAATTTCACTAGGGTACAAAAATTTGCATAAGAGGTACTGGAAATGTGTATTTTAAGACCTCAAAAACTAATCGAGCTTGGAGAGCTCAAATGCTAGATTAAGTGCATAAATTTTCAATTCAAGTATATCAATAAATATATCTTCTTAGCACTCAAGAATCTTGATCCGCCACTTACAAATGGATGGTTGGATAGGGTGGTTAAACTACCTAATCGCATGCTCTTTTTTTCACCTAAACACTCCCTCTCTTTCCAAAATGTGTAACCTAGATCCATTCTAGCTATATATATAGAAGTATGAAACATATGGTAAAATTCTTATTCAGCCACGCTACATCATAAAGAAAATCTTTCTCCGTTGATGGTCCATCATCATAACTGAAAAGCATTCCATGGAATCCATTTCTAACTCATGGTATGGTCGCAACCATCCATATGAAAGAGACATGTATATCAACATAACCATGTCACATCACTTGGAAACCTAGACTTTTGTGATCTAAGTCTAGGGTATTGTGCTCCAACACGACCAGATCAAACTACAGGTTCAAATGTGAATAGATGGGTTAACATCGATCATGCTAGAAAGTTGCTTGATTACTAGTAAATGATGTAAACTTTTAACAAGTCTGAGAGAAACCACCAATAATGACAATGGTCCTCAAGGTACTATCAGCACAATCCACGAAATGTGAATAGAGGAGCTGAAGTTGAAAACCCATGAAATCACTCAATCGAAAGCCAATGATGTGAACTTGTCGTCGAGTGCAAAGAACTTTCCATTAGGGCATGCAATATCTAAGGCACTAGAAGGGAGTCTCTCAGTCAACTTCTTAGATAATGAGCTAAAGTCAACGGGAAAAGCCCATGTCAAAGGAGGGCCATAATGTTTCCCACATCATCGATATGAGACAAAAGGATGCGAAATGATTTTGGATGATATAGAGAATCAGAGGTAAATGTAACTGCAGAAGGATAACTCTTGAACATACCAGTGACACAACTGGAAGTTTGGAAGCTTTTGGATCCATAGGATTGGTGGTCATCATGACGTGGTAGAGATCAAATGGAAGGAAAAAATTAATTCCCCAACCCAAGAAGTTCAATGATTCAAAGGAGGATATCCCAACCCAACACGAAGGAGAAAGTGTCATGTTCAAGAGTGAGCTGCCGACACAGCTGATTAGATTTCCAAATTTCCCAACCATTTTTGGCAGGTACCCGAATTATTTTTTAATCACAAGCTTGAAGGCAATAGCATATTCTTGCAATGTATGTTCATCCTTCGGTCGAATCCGACCTAGTAAGTTTAACAAGAACTAGTAAGGAGAAGCTCATTTTCATCATGGTGATGAATCCAATGTCATTTGATATTTTAATGAGTTCGACAAGGGTGTAACTTAGTATCTTTTTCATGTTTAGAGAGTTTGAAAAAGACATGTCAAATAAAACTCCACATGGTTTCTTTTCGTACATTTGTGTCTCTCGATCCTGAAAAGTTAGAAAATGATACTTGAGAGAACCACTTGACCATTTCAGTCAAGGAGTACCTTTTTTGTAAATAGTTCCTCCCAACTTGAAAAAGGGGTAAACTTATACTAGGTGCATGACATTTCACATCCATTAATGAGTTCAAAATGACAAGGGCTCAACCATCTTTTCACTTTTAAAGGGTTAGAAAAGAGCTTGAAAGCAAACCCCCCATTTTATTCTCTTTTATGAGTCAAAAGGGAAAAATACTCTTCAATATTTTCATAAGAGCTTAACAAGTCGAGAAAAGAACTGAAACATGACTTGTCATCATCGTCAAACATACGTCACCTATCGCTGCGCAAAAAGGTAAAGTGTATTATCCAGTTCTTGAGGAAAAATAGGTTAAAATATTTACAAAAACCTTATATTTTCATGAAAAAATGGATAAGAAGGAGAAAAGTAAATATATTTTTACCATTTACCATTTTACCTTGCTATGAAAAATTTTTAATCACATTTTCCCTAATTGTTCCAAAGAAGATTGTGAGAGATCTAGGTGGTCATTTGCCAGGCCGCGAGTTACATGTAAGAGCCAAAGTCGTCAGCTCCATTTTCATGTCCTTTATTCCTGTTCTTAACCATTTTTTGGGTTTTTTTAGGGGGTTTTGCAAAAAAAAAAAAATCCCTCAATTGGCGCAACTTCTGGGCAAAGAATTGCACTGGTCAAGGATGATTAACAAATATTGTCGCACCATTGGCACAACTATTTTTAAAATAGGCACATCGGCACTGTGAATAGGGAAAAAAGCCCTATCTACTAAAAAAATCACCATTAAAACATAAAATTTATGGTCCAAGCATGATTGTTGACTCAAATTAATGGCTTTTGTTGGAAAGAGTCACCAAAAATGGTGGACTAGAAAGAATGAAAACATGAGGATGTGGACACCGAGGCATTGGATGATCCAAATTTCCTAGAAGCTTTGAGGGCTTGTGGGCTCCTCAAATTCTTTCTTATGCCAGGGATGCGGGCCCAACCTAAGTTGCTTCGATACCTGATTAGTCTTTGGGACATAAATTAGGAAATATTTGTCCTTGGTGACCACGAGGTGGAGTTGGAAACTTCACATATATATTCATCATTGGACTGTCTTGAAGAGGGGAACAAGTCAACTTGTATAGGTCACGACTGATTGGGGCAAGCATATCTTCATTGCTTACTGAACAGTGCCCTCAGGCTGTGAAATCCAAGAGTGGGAAGATTGAGATTTCCAGTGTTCATGATCTGACACTGAGAGTGCTTCTGTTGACCATCAACAGAGTGGCGAGGTGGGAAGATTGAGACTTCTAGTGTTTGGGATCTGACACTAAGAGTGTTGATGTTGACCATCAACAGAGTGGTGAGATCCCAGGCAGAACATGAGACCAACAAGTCGAAGTTCTTGTATGCTATCGACTATACAACACCTACGATCTTCAACTCGGCAGAGGCCATGAAGACCAACATGAAGTGCCAACTGTACAAAGCTAAGGTGGGGAATGTGAAGAATTTTTGCTTTGGATCTATGCTCGTGACCATTTTCTTGGAACAGGTGCCATTGTTCCAGTTTCAACCGACTGAGGTAGATCCTCTTATGCCACATGATCCATGGATGGCCCGCTAGAATCGTTTGATGCCCAAGATCACTAGGGGTCAACACATTTTGTACAGACCTGCATTCTTTTCATGGATACGATCACAGAATTTTGTCAGGGAGGTCTGGCCATATAATGGCACTGACTTTCATAGAGATTCAGATATGCCCTTACCAGATGGAGAGGATTTCGATGATGAAGGTAAAAAATCAACTTTTTTTAATTTTGAGATTCTTTAACTATTTTTGGTATATATGTGCTTATAACGTTTCTCTTGTTAATGTAGATGTTGGACCGAAGCAGCCTACTGGGATGTCCCCAATAGCCAAGCGCATCCCCTGCCCAATTGATGTTGCCCCTCCTTATTCAGGAGGGTAGTGACAACGAGGAGGAGATCATGAGGAACCTTGTGGGGTTGACTCATGCTATCCTGGAGTATGCTCGGGTAAGAGACATTCGTCATCAGTACCAAAGACACATGGTGGGAGTCTCAGATCGGATCCGCCAATTTCTGACTCATGTTGCATGAGTTGTATCATGCTACCACGATCACCATGCTGATTAGTTCCTAGGTCCAGCAATTACAATTTTTTTAGGCCCGCGTGCCACGGATATATGAGGCCTATAAATCACTGATGTTATTTTGGTCACACATATTATTTTTTGGGATTATGACGTGTCAAACATTATCACCATATATATATATTTTGTATTTTCTTGACTACTATGGTACAAATGGTTTGTTTTATGTTTTCATGTGTTTCGTAAATGTCTATCCAACACATAATTAGCTAATGCATCTGTCAATTTATTCATGCGTCTAGGAATATGATGATATGTAATGTAATCAAAATGTCTTTCCATTAGATGAATACAGAGATACATTCTCAATATTTTAGGGTTTCTAATAGAATATTTCTCGTTGACTTGAAGGATGACAAGCTGTGAATCGTGGTTGACAACTAACTCTCTAATGTCAGGAGCAATGGGTCCTAACAATGATTCGATGACAATACTGTATTCAACAATGTTTTTAGTTGTGCAACCTAGACAGGTAGCTTGGAGGTCAATCAAATCATTGTTGGAGTCATAATTATCCCATGCCGTAGATGATAGATTTTGGGTACCATGACAAGCACCATTAGTGAAACCGAAGTGGGGAGTCGCAGACATCTGCAAAGCAAGACAAGCATAGTAAACAGGAAAGATGTTTGAAAACTAACACTCCAAAACCACACTGCACAAAAATTAATGACACACTAATGTACATAAGTGACCATGCAATATAACCTAAGCATAGTACTTCTTGAGGTAAAGCCCATTTCGAGGCTTATCTAGAGGATTTCCTTCATAATCAATAATCTCATAGGTTCCTTTCTGCAAAACGCATTTCACAATGTAGGGCCCATGCCACATGGGATTGAACTTGCTTGCACCTAGCTTATCATTAGCTTCGTCCTATAATAAGACCAAATAACCCTCAAAGAATGCACAAGGGAGACTGATTGAAAGAAAAGGGATTTGACCTATTTATTTTATGCTTTGATGACCAAGGCAGTGAGACGACAACTCTCGTCGAGTCACTCTAAATATAAGAGGAGTTCCTCCTAAGGTGATATTTTGGGGAGGAGTTCAATATATAAGTTGAGTGAAGGAATCTCACATTCGATCAATAATGTTGCTTTGAGACCATAGACCAACTGGAATGGCATGAAACCAGTTGCGTCTTTGGTTGAGGTTCGATAAGCCCACAGAGCTGAAAAGAGCATGACACGCTAATTAGACTTGTGCATCCCAATAGTACATTGAAGCATTGTAATGAAAACCTTGTTCACGACTTCAACTTGGCCGTTGGCCTGAGGTTAATATGGGGTGAAGCCATTGTGGCGCAGACCCAATGCCGATGTCATCTTAGCCATCATGTAATCTCTGAAATGGGAGCCATGGTCTGTGAGAATGGCTTGAGGTACGCCGAACCAAGAAATAACATGGTTGAAAACAAATTGATCTGTTGTCTTACCATCTACAAAGCATGTGGGCATCGCTTCAGCCCATTTGGTGAAATAACCCACAATGATAATGATATAACCATGCCCCCTGGTTGAATGAGGGTTACATGTCATATAATCGATGCCCCATTTGGAAAAAGGACGAACGGTAATGATGGGGTGTTGGCATGATGGGGCCTAACCTAGGTTCAGAGCTATTTAGCCAAACAAATCCCTACACTATTGGCCCTTTTGGCATCAACTTGTGCAGTGCAAATTGAAGTCTCACCTGAAGCAGTATGGGGGGATGTTGGAACCAAGTTTCCACACCCTTGGGATGTCTAAGATGTTGATTTAGTCCAACTGTGCCTACCTTCATGCACGTCACTTCGTGCACTGTGCTGACCTGTGAGACCCTCGTGATTTGTTATAATCACCTTCGTGTAGCCCTAACTAGGGGTTGACGTGCTTTCGCACTACTATGGCAGCGATCTATGTTATTTCCCCAAACTATACCACGGATGTTACTTACCTTCTTGAATATCTTAGTTAACATCGCGTAAATAGATACTTTATCTCATGTTCACTTAATTACCACAGTGATATATGTTCACGCATCATATAAATAGTAGAATTGCAATTCATACCCAATTACATTCAATGCATAAAATAGGAAATAAATACGTAGGAATGATATAAAACTTCTCTTTATTAATGCTTCCAACTATTACAGACTCGACTTGCCCTATGCACTCAGCTGCAAGGGTCTGCGCACTCAGCTGCAGACTACTAGGCCTCTGCGCACTCAGTTGCAGAGCCTTCTCCTACTCTACGACCCAAAACTAGACTTTATACTTTAGATACTCTGCTAGGCTTCTATTCCATGATCATCAATTGGTTGATTCCATTGATTTACACTTAGAGCTTCACTCTATTTATACAATCCCATGGTCTGTGAACCATGGGTAGATCTCTACAGCTGACATTACATTACAAAATTAAGGGTAGACAACCCTATACTCATTTACAAGCTACGCGCTCCGCGCCCATAAAATGTAGAGTCTTTACATCGAAGTTACAATTTGTGACCAAAATCTGGGATATAATCCCCTAAACATTCCTTGGGGGATCCCATGCCCTCGAGTCACTCTTTTAGTGTAGATATCTTTGTGCAAAGACCTTCCAACACTATGTGGATCACTGCAAGATCAATGTCACACTAAGCGGCTGCCTGTTGTACTTCTTGGACGCGTTGTTTAGAGATCGATATAGTTGAGTTGCTTTCCCAAACTTGTTCCTGCGTTCCCTACATTTGCGTGAGATTGGCTTCAATGGAGGAGATAATGACAAAAGCTCCATCAATCTATGGTTATATGCATGCCCTCAAAATGACTTCCTTGCGTGGAGCAGCATCCACCTACTCCTTGAGTGCTCTCACCTACTGCATTTATGCGAGCCTTTGTGTAAGGGAAACCATCTGCGCAGTCCATTTTACTTCATTATATTTCTATTGTAGGTCACGCACCTCCCTCTCTAGGTGTTGTATGTTCGAGTCCTCCTGCAGAGTAGTGAGAACCTAGAACGACTCCTCCAATAGCTTGGTCCAGTCTTTCACTGCATTTTTGACCTCCACTATGGCTGCTATGATCACACTGGCATGTTTTTCTTTAATCTCTGGTGGAGTTGAAGGCTACGCCTTCAGTTGTAGTCTAGTTATCTGAAGTTTCAGCAGCTGAAGCTTCGCCATCTCTTCCTTAGCCTCGCACACCCCTAATGCTAGTTCCTGGATGCATGCCTCTGTTGGTTCCTTTGCATGGATGGCCAGATCTAGGACCATCTAGCAGGCTTCTTCAACCACCTGCATAATCTTCCGGTTCTACACCAATACATTATCGCACTACAGGCTCAAATGTTCAATGTTGATCCACTACTAGATCATGAACTAATGTGCATGACCCTCCCTAGCTCAAAGCTCTACAATAATTCGATCCTGCAAAACATAAAGTGTCTCCTGAGGGATCGTAGCCATATTTATCCCAACTCCCTTTAGCGCACTGACCGTAGGCCTGTCAGCCTCATTTTCTGTAACCAGTGCTCCCTCTGGTAGCACTATAGTGTTAGTCACTCGAGTGCACAACATTTCCTCAGTTGCGGCTATGCCTAGTGTGAGGCTGGTTGACAAAGTAATAGCCTATGGAGTGTGCACCTGAAACTCCTGTATCTATGCTCTGAGAGTCCCCAACACCATCTGGTGTTCCTTTGTGGTGATGTCCCTCACTGTCTCCGCAATTTCATGTAGATCCCCCTCAGTGAGGGTGATTGGGTCGAAAGAAGTTTTTGAGGCCTTTGGCTTCTTCTACAGCCCCATCTGCTCTCTTGGGCACTGTTGTTTCAACTGTATGGACACTGTCTATGGGTCCATGCCGCCTTCCTCTAGATCTATTTCTTGTTTGGGTGAATGTGACTTCTGGCCTTCACACTCCTTCTCTGCTACCTTCTGCTGCTCTTCTATTGTCCTCACAGTGTCGTGCACCTCCTCCTAGTTCATTCCTTCTCTTTTCTACCAACTGTGGCAGCCAAAATTTTTCCTCATCCTTTTTCCTT